>AP028425.1:9139338-9431835 GCA_036509395.1 Antheraea yamamai | reverse complement strand
TATTAATCTATCAAACGTATGATGAGCTGCGAAATATCAATATTACATGTACACAGGCTCCTGTACTATGCGTCGCTAGTCTAACGCAAGCCGCGGAAGCACAATACAGCCGGTCGCGCTTACTAGCATGTCATGGCGCGAAATTATAAATTTTTCTTCTGACAAAAATATGGCTAAAGAAGTTTCCACTTCAGAAAATAAAGACTAAATCTCGACCACTAGACAACCTCATGTACCGATAAAATTATGTTTGTCTTTTCAATCTTCTTCTATATATCGCGTAAAATATATAGCGCGTAGTATAGCGGCCTGTGTAGATGTAATATTGATATTTTGTATTGAACTTTTGCAGCTCACCATATGTTTGATTAATAATAAACTGTATAGAAATGTTTATAAACATTGCTCGGAATGCCAATAGATGTGAAGACCAGATTAATGTTAATAATTTTAAATTAATAAATTGAAATAATTCAGACTATTCTATTGTATTGAGTTTTCGCTTCTGTCGGCACTCCTTATGACTGTCTTTTTTTTCTTATTAAAATACAATTTTATTTTTCGCGAGTCCAAATAAAACCGTTCTTTTAACTTGTTTATAATATTACATAATGTAGTATATTATGTTATAAATGTTAATGTTTTTAATACCATAACAAAAAGTCAGTTTAAAAATTATTTCGAATAAATGTCCTTAAAGAGATAATATGTACATTTTTGATTGTAGAAGGCGTTATTTTGCGGATATCCATAACTAAATATTATAGTGGAAGCTACTTTGCACTTCCGCCTGGAATTGATTGACCACTACTACGTTTAACAGCAACAAAAAACGAATTAAAATGTTTTAGCGATTCAGTATCATAAACTGGAAATCATTTTTTTTCCAATGACAAAAGGGCGTCGCTATGCGTTTTTCTACAGTATTTACAGGAAACAACAATTTAGGATTTCGGTACTGTTCTTCAAAAACAAATCTCAAAAAACGTTTAGAAAACCACAGGATATTTATTTTTATTTTTATTATATAATACTATAATAATTTAATTTGTAATAAATATTTTTCAACGAAATAGGATATTGTTAGAGCTTTATAAATAAACACATTAATAGATCAGTTATGCCTGGAATGTAAATAACTAAAAAATTTCGGCGGTCAGGACAGCCATATACACGTACCCAGCCACACGTGAGTTATCTCTAAAACGTGCGATGAAAACAAAACGGAACAATTAGAACAGAATTTAAATAAATATTAACAATACCGAAAAAGGTAATATAAAACAAACCTCGCGCTCAAACAAGACGACAGCGCGACGGTGTAAACAGTCTTTATTGTCTATTCTCAGGTGACGTGCAGAGACAATTCTTTACTTTTTCTGCGAGCTGTCAAACTTAACGTCAATATTTTGGCGCGATTCGTAACGCAGTGGGTGTTTTCGGCCGTGTATAATTTACCGTCAAAATTAGAGAAAAATACACCTTTCGGTTACGAAATAAGGGATTTTATTAACTCTTGAAAGTGTCCAGTTAAGTTTGTGTATGTTTTGCATGCCTAATATTCTACGCTTGTTGCTAATGAATCAGATTTAACTTGGTCCGTGAGTTTTGTAAGAAAACATTGTCCGTTCTCTACAAACTTACGTTTGCTGTTAGCGTAAATAAATTTTCATTAAAACCTCGAACATTACTACATTATTGGAGGTACAAATTTGATTTTGTATTGATTTCTTGCGGCTAATTGATTATTGGGTGTAGGTGAAATTTGTTATTTGAATGAAAAATGTGTTTTTGTTTGCCATTGTTATATTTTTTTGTTTTATTGTATATTCTCGCAGTGTGTCCGAAATCGTTTTACCGTGAATTTGTCAATTATAAAACGTAACAATGTAACTTATATGGAAATATTTAAAGAGCCTGTGACGATATGTTACCATAGTTTTATATTCATCTATGAATATATAAAATAAGAATGTAAATCTAACGTGTTCGTACTTTTTAGATTTTTGTGAAGAAAATGTCTATCTGTCTGTTTATTCCAACACGCATAACTGCTAAAATAGTGTGTTCAAGATAAAATCTCAACCAAGAAAATCATATAACATAAGTAACATTTAATCTTTGTTTCATTAAAATCGGTTCACTCTATCAAAAGTTATTGTAATTTTAATGACGACGCGACTTCAGTACGAGAGAAAAGTAAATAAGTAAATGGGCTCAGATGATTTTATTAGTCATTGTTTTTTTACATAAGGTCGCGGGCACAACTAGTCAATAATATAATCTATATAACAAAAAAAAATAGAGCGTATATCAGTGTGTACACGCGGAGGAAGTGAAACTTATTTGGCTTATATGTATGAAATTCTAAAATAAAGTTTTATTTTGAATTCATTTTATATATGAACTAGCGGGCTCGGCGGAGGTTATCCCGCTCTGGTAATGAAATAAACCTTGACAAATCATATACCTAAACCTTCCTCATGAATCAGTTTACCTACTGTTGAAAAGCGCATGAAAATCAGTTGAGTAGTTTGTGAGTTTATCGCGAACAGACAGACGTGACGGAGTACTTTTTTTTCTAATATGAATGGGTAGGTATAACATAACTATATGAAAGTTGTTAGAATAATTTATTCCTAACCAGCTGTAGCCGCAACTCCGCTCGCGTTTTTTTTTTAATTTCTATTAAAGATATATAAAATTGTGAGACCATCTACAATTATAGAAATCCTCTTTAAAAACAATTGTAAGTACGACACGCAGTAAAATATAATAACGCAGTACAGTAAAATGTAACGTGTACATTAGATATATAAATACTAACAGTGTGGCAAATGAGGTTTGTCATCGGCAACATATTTGGAACCTTAACCCACCATATAACTACCTCAGTGCCCATTTACACTGTATAAGGAACTAATGAAAGAATTACTTAAAGATGTTACTATATTGATATAATATGCCCATATTGTCAATAAATAATAATTTTATGGTATAATATCTTCATTGAGCTACTTATCAAATAAAATTGGCTGAGTGCCTTAAGCGCTCGCCTTAGTAGACATGTTTTGCTGCTAAGATTTGCCAGGCGAATAGCGAAATCAGTTCGGGAAACAAAGCTATAATATCTAAAATAGAACCCCCTATCCTCAAAATTACTATCAATAAATATAAGGTCAGCTGAAATAATGCCAGTGAAAGTCTCGTGAAAATCGTGTATAAATCTAAATCAAGATATAAAATTATATCTCTGTCGAAGCAGTTACTACTATTTGACAATTTAAATAGTGCTAGTCTAAATTAAAATATGTTACTAAAGTTACTTGTAGGAGGTGAAAGTCCCGTAAATAAAACAAAATGGTTGCCAAAATGACCAAAAAGACATATATATACATGGAGATATTACATTCCTGGAGACCAGTACGGGCAAAGCCATGGTTAAATTTCATGCGGATGAAGTCGCGGGAACAGCTAATTTAAAGTAGAATATCCTAAGTAACCCGCTGTAATTTCAGCTATCTGCCAGTGAAATTCCCGTCAAAATCGGTCCAGCCGTAACGGAGATTACCCTGCGGAACTGCATATTAACAGACAGTCTAACTTAAAATAGGCTAAATTACTTGTAGGAGGTGAAAGTCCCGTAAAAATCGGTTGAACCATTTTGGAGATAGCACTGTGGGCGAAGCCACGGTTAACAGTTAGTCTAATTTAGAGTAGCCTAAGTAACCCGCTGTAATTTCAGCTATCTGCCAGTGAAATTCCCGTCAAAATCGGTCCAGCCGTTTCGGAGATTACCCGGAACAAACAGACAGACCGACAAAAATTTTTAAAATTGCATTTTTATTATCAGTAGCGTGTATATTTTCGTACCCAATTAGTAAAAAAAAATTATTTTGATATTACATACAGACACTTCATTTTTATTATATGTATAGATAGATTAACATCTTGAGTGTACTATGCGCAAAGCCGAATTCAAAGTTAAACTCAGAGCAGCCAAAACATTTGACGCGGACTATAAAAGGGAGTTTGTCAGATATAAATAAAATAATTATCCATTATCAAATAGTAAATGAGAGATCCAATTAACGTGATTTTACTCACATGAGAGTTTCGAACGCCAGTATATTTTGAGACTTCCTTCATGTTCGATCATTACTCCTTAACCTTTACAATCAGAAGCGTGTTATATTCTACATTACTTCTGGAAATTCAGTCAATGGTGCCAGAAATCAGATTAAAATGTATTTGGTAACTTAAAAGCGTTTTTTTTAATCTTTCATCATAATCAGCCTGGAAGTGACGCACTACAGGGTCACAAGCAACTTCCCAAAGGAAGGTATAGGCCTAATCACCACACTAACCCACGACGTTTTGGCAATTTCAAACTTCGACAAATCCACAGTTCTATACTATTCCCACTACTTCGTGTACTTCGAGAACATTTCTAAGGTTCAGGTTTTTCTTCACCGTCAGCCATAGTATTACCAATTTAAATTAGTAAATATAAATAATAAAATTCCTTACCATCCTACCTCCCGCCCTCCCCCCCCCACCCCACCCCCACCTTTTTTCTTTTCTTCATTTCTTATTTATTTTTTTATTTTATAATATATAATATATAATAATAATTAATAATTATATATTATTCATTATTTTTTTTTTTTTTTTTTTTTTTTTTTTTTATTTCTTTATTTTTTACTTTCTCATTTTTTTTTTTTTTTAGTGCACTATCCCATTCTTTTTTTTTTTTCTTCTTTAATTATCCCCTCCCCCTAGTGCCAACCCCTCCCCCCTCAAACCCAAATGGAATTATTTTTTTTTTTTTTTTTCTTTTTTCTTTGTTTGTGAGAGCGGGGTCCCCTTCCCCTCCCCTCCCCCCTCCCCCCCCCCCCCCCCCCCCCCCCCCCCCCCACCACCCCCGGCTGGCAACCCACTTGCGACTCCACTGGTGTTGCAAGTGTCTATGGACGGTGGTGATCACTTAACATCAGGTGACCTATTGGTTTGCCTCATGATATAAAAAAAAGTACATCACTACATACTTTAAAACAAAGTCCTCCGCCTCGTGTCTATTTGTTCGCGATAAACTCGAAAACTACTGAGCGGATTTTCATGCAGTTTTGACCAGTAGATAAAGTGATTCATGAGGCTTAGGAATATAATTTATCAAGGTTTTTTCAGGGCGGGATAGCGTCCGCCTGGTCCGTTGGTATTAAATAAATGCAAAAATATAGACATTTAAATTAAGGATTTAGTATGTGTGTAGCAAATGGGCCCGAGTCAGCATATGTGCTGTAAGACGCTAGTCCTCCAGCGCTGATTTCTATTTTATCTTTGCGCTAAGTGATGTGTATATTATGTGTTGTGTGGTATACTATGTAGTGTTACGGACTTATATTGATAAATTTGAAAAAAAAGGGCACTTGAATATTAGATATAATAAGTACATATATAAAAGCAGGTAGCAAGTAAATATGTTTTCCTTAACTAGATAGAGTGATTCACGAGGAAGGTTTAGGTATTTAGTTTGACAAGTTTTTTTTGGAAATTGGTCGAAATATAACCATAACTGTTGAAGTGTCAGAAAAAGTCAAGTTGGAGTCTGGGAGCTCTTGTCGAAAATACTGCCCTCTGCAGACGAAGTCGCGGGAATCAGTTAGTATATTGTATAACTCATTATTATTTATACTGGTAGTCGTCGAATGATCAAAATTCGACCATAGCAAAAGTAAAAGTTTTTTTTACCAGTAATTACTATATATTATACTAGCTGACCCGTGCCCACTTCGTTGGGCGCTAATAGGCACTATCAAGCTACAACTTTTCTCTAGAACTGAATCATATGTTTCTCGTCATTAAGACAGCGTTCGTAAGTAACGTTTTCGTTCGACCATTTTTTCTCCGACTCCCCAGATATTACCCCCTATAATCTCACAAACTTTACCTCTTTATAATATTAGTATAGATAATATATAATTAGTTAATAGCTTCAGCCCGCGACTTCGTACACGTGTAATAGTTATTTTGGTCTAAGACGCAGCGGAAGTTCTCAAAAGGAAAAAATACCCCGATTTTACAACATTTTTCATTGTTGCTCCGCTCCTATTGGTCTTAGCGTGATGATATGTAGCTTATAACACTCACAAATAACGTGGCTTTCTATTGGTAAAAGAATTTAGTCCTTAGTCCAAAATCGGTTTAGTAGTTCCTGAGATTACTCCCTACAACTTCACAAACTCACAAACTTTACCTCTTTATAATATTAGTATAGAAGTATAGAAAATACAGTCCTCTGCGACGTCTGCCTATCTGTTCACGATAAACTAAAAAACTACTGAACGGATTTTCATGCGGTTTTCACCAGTAGATACAGCGGTTCGTGAGGAATGTTTAGGTATATATTTTGTCGAGGTTTCTCTCCTATTATCAGGGCGGGATAACGTCCGCTGGGCCCGCTAATTAAAAATAAAATATAAAATCTACTGCATGACATTCCAAGACCCCGCTAAATACTCCTACGTCTATTTATACATAGGTAGCTATCTTATAGAGCACCTGGTGTCATTTGTTTTTTTTTAGGTTTGAAAGCGCAAATTTCTGGGACAATCAGTTAGGTTTTAAAAACTGTCACCGCAAATTTTTACCAATAATCATTACCTAACATCTAATATTTCTCGTAACTTAAAATATTTTCACCTCCAGAAATAAGAAAACACACAGCGAAATAATATAAACGCGTCTCAACGCTGATCACAAAACGTTATCCCGGCATGTGGCCACCATTTTAGAAACCGCCATTGTGTTACCTGTCAAAATATTTCTTTTTTTTTTTAAAGTATCACTAAAACACCGGCACAGCCCGCGCCGCTCGGGCAGCCTAAGCGAAAAATCGAAATTAACAAAAAACTTTTACCTTATTTTTTTTTGTTAACAATGTAATTTGGGAATCTGTTGTTCGTTTGATTTGATATTAAACTGTTTGTATTGTTAAATCGTCTCTGTTTTATATTAAACCGTCAGCTTGAGGGACTAATATTTCAAGCCTAATAGTGTCTTGATATGGGCACAAACACATTCAAAGATCATATGAAAACCTTTGAGATAAATATCATACAAATGTAATTATAGTTTGACTCATTAGTAAGGTACACATAAACAGTATACAATAGTATTAACAGACAAAAATAATTGACCATTGTATAACCCTTAGCAGCAAACCCGTGCATATGTATTACTAGCTTCCGTCTGCGACTTCGTCCGCATGGAATAGGTACTTTGGGCTAGCCTTATTGAAGTTATACTTCTTTAGGCGCGTTATGAAAAAATGATGAGAGTGAAATTTTAAGATGCGCGCGCATCTGTGACACAAAATTAACAGTATGAAGCTGTCTGCTTAACCGCTCACCTGAAGTTAGCTATAGTCAACATTTTGTTTCTTTGTATTTCTTTGTATTAAAACTTTCAATGTATTAAACACCTTTTTTCTATTGTTAGTGTCGTTTTTTCTACAAACGTAGAATAAGGCGAAAGATAAAATTTTTGAAAAGATTTTTATCTTGTTACGCCAAAGAAGTATAACTTCTAACGCGTGTACATAAGTACACAACACACTTTTTTTTTTAATTATCATTGGTGTAGCTTCATGGTAGTTTTAAAAAGTTATATTTTGTCCAAAGATAAAATTAAAGAAAAATAATTAAAAGAGAAATAAAAACTAAATAACGCCACCACCATTTTCTGTTTTCCGCGCGTTTCAGAATAACCTCATCTTCTCTCGACCACCCTACTTTAGTATTTCGATGGTCACCATTAACGGTCCTGATCATCGTTTTACTCATTATACACTGTTCTTTCTGTACAAGTGGAGTTACACGGAGCTCGTATAAAAAAAGCGACGCCATGACACCGGTACCCGTCGCCATTTTGTCGCGAGTTTATCCCGAGCGATAATTGCCCGGTCCGCGCCGTGCGCATTACCTGGCAACACTGTAATTATACCATTAAAAGCGACATGCGCCCGCGCACGTAATAAGCGTAAATAAGTCATAAATTACCAGACGGTATTTACGCTCGTCTCTTCGTGTGTTCGTAGCATCACGGAGCTTATATTCGTAGAGGGGTTGAAGGTTATTGTTAAATTTACAATTTTAACAAAGTGTTTTACTATTAGACTAGTTAGTGGCTGCGGGTTCGTTCTGGTAGAAATTATATAGCTGTTTAATGAGAACGAGGTGTGTCGTTACATTTAATAATGAGCCAAATTCAACTTTAATCGTACATATAACATGTTTAATTTTTTTCAAGATTTCCAATTTTTATACACCGAGAACGAAGTTCAGATTTTGCCGTTCATAAGGTTTTTTTTTATGATCTTAATTCTTTACTTGTACACAATTTGAAGGTCTTGAAATATAATATATTTTGTAATATCGATGGCATTTTACGTACGTAATATAGTTCGGTTATAGTGCACAAGTTAAGTGAATGAAAAATAACACCACGGAGTATGAATTCTGAGACGTCACAAAAACTCCCTGGAAAATTCTAACAAGAGGGCCGCCATCTTGAATCAGAATATGAAAATGATCAAATAACGTTATTATAGGAGTTTTTGGCGGGATTTTGGTCTGTCATGTAGTGGATTTTATATTTTATTCATAATCTTGTGTTACTTGACTCTATATTGTGTAAAATTGGTGGTGTTTTATGTAATATAGTTTGTTTATTGTGCATAAGTGAAGTGAATGGAAAATAATACCACGGACTACGAATTCTGAGATGCCACAAAAACTCCGTGGAAAGTTCTAACAAAATGGCCGCCATCATGTTAGTTCATTGTAATTATATCAAGAAACTTGTAATATCGATACTCACTTGACATTGGCAATAATGGTCTACTAGAAGACTGGTTGCCAAAAATGGAATGGAAGAAGAACCTGTAATACTATTAACTACTCGACAATGGCAGTAATAATCTAAAAGATTGGTTGCCAAAAATAAAGTTAAAAAAAAAACATTAATATATATTATAATATTATTACCTATAGCAATGGCACTGGCAGTAATTATCTAGACGAATGGTTACCAAAAAAAATTACGCACAACAAAAGTTGTTACGATAAGATTAAATCTTCTTTTGCTTCTTTTAGCTGATGAGCTGTCAGTGTGAGATGGTAAAGCGCCAAAAAATGATTCCTATTAGTACCTAGATCTGTAGAAAATGTTTAGATATGACACGAAAGGCCGGTATGATCTTAAATACTAGAAACTGTGACAAACTGGTCATCCCATGTTTCAGGCTCAGTAAAACCAGTAACAGTTTTCTAAGTAATAGTGTTAGGTTTTACAGCAAAGTCCAAAGTATATTACCGATTTACCGGACTGTAAGTTCAAGCGCCATTTCAAGCGGGTTTTGATGTCAAAAGGCTATTATAGAGTGGATCAATATGTGAATGATAGTGATGTCTGGAATTGACTCCTCTCTGTGCATCCACTAAAAGCATTGTATGATGTATTGGAAATATATGTTAAAAAAATGTACTCGATCGAGTTTCTTGCCGGTTCTTCTCGATGACTGGGTTGTTTTCCGAACCGGTGGTAGTATTTGACGTTCATAAGTGCCTTATTAGGGCCTAAACTGAATAAAGTATTTTTGATTTGATTTGATTTGATTTGATCAATATGTGAACGATGGTGATGTCTGGAATTGACTCTGATCTTGATCTTGATCTCAGTGCATCCACTAAAAACGATTGTAACGTGTTATGTATTTTAAATATAGTTACAGTTACATGTTACAAAGATAAACCAGATTGAGTTTCTAGCCGGTTCTTCTCGATGACTGAGTTATTTTTCGAACCGGTGGTAGCTTTGACATCGATAAACGCGATTTCAGGACCACAATTGAATTTTTGATTTAATTTGATTTGGCACCTATAAATCCACGTAATTCCCGTAATCAACATAACAACAATTCTCGCAATCCACGACATTGTCAACGTAAGAAACTGGGGCCAATCGTTAGTATGTTTCGTGAACTTGTTAATTATTTTTTTTACAACGACTAAAAGGCGCGAAAACGAAACGAAAAACACGTCCGAGCCTCCGAGGCGAAATTTATGCAATTATGAGACATTCTTACTCGCTCCGTGAAATATTTGCACAACTCATTTCTACATTTTAAGCGAAAGAAATGCAATTACAGCTTTTTTTTTTTAAGTATGACATAAAAATATCGACATAGCATTACACACTTAATACTTTGTCCTCGTAATTGACAGGTTGTATGAAAAAGTTAGCGGATTTTTATTTTCTTTATCGTTTTCGCAAACATTTTTGCCACTGTCTTTTAAGTTTATTAAACAAACTGTTTTAAATATCATTTTGCTGGAACGGTATTCATTTTTACGACTTAAAAGAGTAAATTAACGCGTTTGATAATAATTATAAGTAATACTGGTTGTGCCCGCGGCTCCGCCCGCGTGGAACGTAATGTAAAAAAACAGTTACTAATAAAATCATTTAAATGTATTAAATCCACTTACTTATCTACTTCTCTCTCGTATTTAAGTCGCGTCGTCATTAAAATTACAATAACTTTTGATAGAGTGAACCGAATTTAATGAAGTCAAAATTAAATGTTAATAGGGGATATGCTTTATGATTAACAGGTTTTATCGTGAACGCAGTACTTTAACAGTTATGCGTGCTCAAACAAACAGACAGGCAGGCAGACATTTCTAAAAATGATTGAAATGTATTTTATTACTTACTAGCGGCCCGCTCCGGCTTCGCACGGGTATAAAATATATAGCCTATGTCATTCACTGAAAAAATGATTAAAATCGATCCAGTAGTTTTGATTTATTCATTACTGCCCGTGGCCCGCCTGCGTTTGTTGCAATGTAGGCGGAAAAAATGTAATTATTTACAACATCACATTAGAAACCTCAAAAATAACACTATTTCTCCACTATTTAATGGATGTTATTATAGATATAAACCTTCCTCTTCAATCACTCTATCTATTAAAAAAAACCGCATCAAAATCCGTTGCGTAGTTTTAAAGATTTAAGCATACATAGGGATATAGGGACAGAGAAAGCGACTTTGTTTTATACTATGTAGTGACTCCAAGACTTGCAACAATTGTTTCCACAAAATTCTAAAAAGTACAGACACGTCAGATTTACATTCTTATTATATGTATAGATTATAAATATGAATGTGTTTTCTATATGTTACGATTTCGTACCTTAGTTACTCGATCGATTGTCATGATATTTTGAATACCTACATGTCGTCAACAGGTACAAGGACAAGCTCAGAAAAGGACATATGGTATACTTCATCCGAAAAAAAGTGCAATAACTGAGGGATGTATGTTTTCTTACATAGTATAAAATAAAGTCCCCTACCGCGTCTGTCTGTTCGCGATAAACTCAAAAACTACTGAACGGATTTTCATGCGGGTTTCGCCAGTGGATAGAGGGATTCATGAGGAAGGTTTTGGTATATAATTTGCCAAGGATTTTTTTATATTTAGGGCAGGACAACGTCTGCCGTGCCGGCTAGTAATATATAATTCTAAGTGATCTTAATTGTAGTGACCTAATTGAGAAGATCTTATATGTCTTAGTTGAATATGTAGTGTTTTTTTTATTTCTGTACATATAATAAGAGTGGAAATTTAAAATGTTTGTACTTTTTAGATTTTTGTAAAAAAAATTGTTGCAGATGTCTAGCAATAGGTAATAAAATACATTTCAATCATTTTTAGAAATGTCTGTCTATCTGTCTGTTTCTTGGGACATGCATCACTGCTAAAATATTGCGTGCATGATAAAATCTCTTCGAGGAAATCATAGTGCATGTCTTCGAGTAACATTTAGTCTTAGTTTAATTAAAATCGCTTCACTCTATCAAAAGTTATTGTAATTTCAATGACGACGCGACTTAAGTACGAGAGGAAAGTAGATAAGTAAATGGTCTTAATACATTCAGATAACTTTATTAATCACTGTATTTTACATAAAGTTCCACGCCGACAAAGTCGCGGGCATAGCTACTAATGAATAAACTTAAGCCTTATTATTACAAAAAAGTTAAATACGTGTTGAATACTTGCTTTAAAAAAGTTTGTGTACTTTCGTATTAAGTGCACCGCGCTCACCGAACGTTCGACATCTTGCTTTTTTATTTCAGCTTGGTTAGGTTAGACTTGCGAAAAAGGATAATACGAGCTTGTTACGACAGCGGTTGGCGAACGCAGTGCATTTAATACGAAAGTACCCAAACTTTTAAAGTGAAACTTTTATTACATCTTCTCAAACTTTTTCGTCTGTGTGTTGCATGTCGCGTGATGGTCGGCCGCGAAGTAGGGATAAAGTGAAAGGCGCTCATCAGAGCAGCCAGGGCCAATATGGCGGCGCCTATAGTTCGCAGCAGCTGACCGTGTAGTGTATAGACTATTATTAGTTAAATGTCTATAGTGTGAAAAAAAGTTTCACTTTTACCGTGGTTTCATAAAACCACACAATCCTTTTTTTTAAAGCAAGTATTCAATATGTATTTAACTTTTTTTTAATAACACCGAATATATTCCACATTACGTTGTGTGTATTTTGAGTTGACTTTCTAGAAACATTTAACAAGGCCCGCCATTATGTTAAAATACGAAGTGTTATAACATAGTGTTATAATATAATAATGTGTAGGCTTAAAGGTCGTGTATCCAGAGACTCTAATTATGAACAAAAAAAGAAACTGCTTCTTCGTTGCATCTGTCAGAATACGAGGTGTCTACATATAAATTTTCATTATGAAGGCAATAATTAACTAAATAACTAGTAACACAGTCTACCGTTAGACCATAATACTGGCGACCTAAGGAAAAAGGGCACATATTACAAAAACAAAAATTGAAGAAATTTCGAAAAGTCTGTGTCTTTACCGAAGTATTTTTTTTTATATCATAGAAGGCAAACGAACCGGCGAGTCATCTGATGTTAAGTGATCACCACCGTCCATAGACACTTGCAACATCAGGAGAGTTGCAAGTGCGTTGCCACCCTGTTTTAGGGGAGAGGCGAGAGGGGCAGGAAGGGGGAAAGGGAAGTGAGCCTCCGGCGCTCTCACTCACCGAACGAAACGCAACAATGCAAGCACTGTTACTTCACGTCGGTTTTCTATGAGAGGGTGGTACTACCCCGGGTGAGCCGACCCATTCATGCTGAAACCAGTAATAGCTCTAGACAAATTATCAGATTCCAATAATTCAGATTATAATTGATCTCAAAATTCAAAAAAATCCCCTTGTACTGGTTCGACTTTTGTATTTAATATTTTTACCCATTTTGTTCAGTTTTATTTTTGCCAACCAATCGTCTAGTAGATTATTACTGTCATTGTCGATGGGTAATAATATTTTTTTTATGTCATAGCAGGCAAAGAAACAGGTGGGTCACCTGATGTTAAGTGATCATCACCGTCCATAGACACTAACAACACCAGGGGAGTCGAAAGTGCGTTGTCAGCCTGTGTTTGATGGAAGGGGAGGGAGGGGGAGGGAGAGGGAGAGGAGAAGGGAGGCCTCCGGCGCTCTCACTGACGTAACGAAACGCACAATGCAAGCACTGTTACTTCACGTCGGTTTTCTATGAGAGGGTGGTACTACCCCGGGCGAGCCGACCCATTCATGCTGAAACCAATAATAGCTTCAGCGTGGCTCTACCACCTACGACGCGACTTAAGTACGTGAGAAAAGTAGATGAATAAATGGAATTAATATATTCAGATGATAAAGTAGATGAATAAATGGAATTAATATATTCAGATGATTTTATTAATAACTGTTTTTTTTAATAAGGTTCCACGCGGATGAAGTCACGGGCACAGCTAGTAAAATATAAAACCCATTACCCATAATATGACATTCCAAGAGCCCGCCAAAAACTTTACTCATAGCTTATTAAGGTCTATGACAGAACAAAGTTTACTTATCGATTCCATTACACGTATATCTAATTTATAACGGCGTTCAAGTTATTTACTTTAACAAATTACGTCCATATTGAGTTATACAATTAAAAATCGAAGCTAACAATAAAGAAGTAACACTACTTAACGCTAATTATCGTGAAACAAAACATTTTCAATTCTATATACATACAAATATTTAATGAAACGGAACGGAAAAATTCGATACACGGAATAAAAATGGCGGCGTTGCGTTTTCATTCTTATTACTTACGATTTAAAGACGCGATTTAATTTGATACGTCTGAAAATTATGGTTGTCGAAAATTTATTTACAGAGTTAATTTCATAATAATACTATAATTTGTTTATTATCTCGTATTCTAATCGATATTTATACATAGCCTAAGAGAAATCAATGCAGTACCTTTTACTCCTTGGTTTTTATTTTCGTTTCAGAACTATTGACAAGAGTTTTTTGCGGGATCTTGGAATGCCATGTAGTGTTCTTTATATTTTATCCATAATCTTGTGTTATTTGGCTCTATATTGTGTAATGTTGGTGGTGCTTTACGTTATATAGTTTGGTTATTGGGCACAAGTGAAGTGGATCGGAAATAATACCACGGCGCGTGGATTTTGATTTGCCACAAAAACCCCCAGGAAAGTTCTAACAAGATGGCCACCATCTTGTTAGTTCATTGAAATTGTATCAGGAAACTTGTAATATTGATACTCACTTGACAATGGCAGAAATAGTCTACTAGAAGACTGATTGCCCAAAAATAAAATAGAAGAAATATTGACAAGCTTTTGTCTTAGCACATACAAAAATGAAGGAAATTGTTTATTTTTCATACTATCGACGACTCGATATAGATATCTTCTATATAATACGTATAATAAGAATGTAATTGTATTTGTACGTTTTCCAATTTCGTCAAAAAAAATGTTGTAGCTGAAAATTATAAAGCATATCCTCGAGTAACATTTAGTCTTGATTTTATTAAAATCGGTCAACTCTATCAAAAGTTATTGTAGTTTTAATGACGACGCGACTTAAGTACGAGAGAAAGATGAAATGAATTTAATACATTCAGATGATTTTATTAGTCAATGTTTTTTTACATTAGGTTACACGCGGACGGAGTCACGGGCACAGCTAGTTGTAAATATAAATAGCTTAAGATAAATCAATTAAGCCGTTGCTACCGGGAATGAAAACATAGTGACGAAACCATACCGTGGTGGTAAGACATTGTGTAAGCCCTCCTAGCTAGTAGCTACAACTCCCAAGTTGAGCTAAGGCCAAGCACATATAGATATATTCTAGCAGCTGCACTTGAGAGTCATTCCGTTTGTTCGTATTCACCATTTTACATCAGGTGAAATTATGGCCAAACGCTATAACCTATCTTTATATATAAACTAGCTGACCCGTGCCCACTTCGTTGGGCGGTAATAGGCATTATCAAGCTACAACTTTTCTCTAGAACTCAATCATATATCTCTCATAGTTAAGACAGCGTTCGTAAGAAACATTTTTGTTCGACCATTTTTTCTCCGACTCCCCAGATATTACCCCCTACAACGTCACAAACTTTACCTCTTTATAATATTATTATAGATTATAGATAATATGATTAGTTAATAGCTTCTGCCCGCGACTTCGTACGCGTGGAATAGTTACTTTAGGCTAAGACGCAGCGGAATCTCTCAAAAGGAAAAAAAGCCCCGATTTTAAAACATTTTTCATTGTTGCTCCGCTCCTATTTGCCTTAGCGTGATGATATATAGCCTATGACATTCACAAATAACGTGGCTTTATATTGGTAAAAGAATTTTCAAAATCGGTTCAGCAGTTCCTGAGATTACCCCCTACAACTTCACAACGTCACAAACTCACAAAGTTTACCTCTTTATAATCTTAATATATATATTTCTTGTGTGCGTGTGTATGTGACTGAACTCCTCCTAAACGACTGGACCGATTTTGATGAAATTTTTTGTGTGTGTTCGTGGAGATTCGAGAATGGTTTAGATTCACAATTGGACCCGGCAGGTGGCGCTGCGATCGACTTTTAGGATTTTTTTTGTTTTCAAGGCAGGACAACGTCCGCCCGGTCCGCTAGTATTAGTATAGATTTCTTCTGTAGGTGTGTATCACTGAACTCCTCCTAAACGGTTGGACCGATTTTGATGAAATTTTGTGTGCGTGTTCGATTCGATCCGAGAATAGCTTAGATTAGATTTCATAGATTTCAAAACAAAAATTTCACTTACCTGTACCGTAACAGCTGACTATTTCTCACATCTGGCGGGATGCTTGACCCTTACAATCTGTCTGGCTGATGAAATATAGTTTTGTAATAGTTATCTGAATAACATATTAAAAAATCAAGCATTTGAAAATAAGTAAGGTTCATTCATTTTTTTGTCTGCATTAAAGCGTTTGGCAGAGGTTGTGCCCCTGGGAAAGTGTCTGGCGAGACTGGATCCTACACTAGGATGATATTATACATAACATATATAAAAATCAGCCATTTAAATGTAAGTTTTTTTTTATGTCAAAAGGATGCAAACGAACAGGTGGGCCACCTGATGTTAAGTGATCACCACCGTCCATAGACACTTGCAACACCAGGGGAATTGCAAGTGCGTTGCCAGCCTGTGTATGCGGGAGGGATAGGGAAAGGAGAAAGGGGAAGGGAAAGGAGGTGGGCCTCCGGCGCTCTCACTGACCGAACGAAACGCAACAATGCAAGCACTGTTACTTCACGTCGGTTTTCTGTGAGAGGGTGGTGCTACCGCGGGCGAACCGACCCATTCATACTGAAACTAGTAATAGCTACAGCGTGGCTCTACCACCTTCAACTAAGCAAGTAAAGTAGCTCTTATTTGTAGTCACTCTTCTCTCCTGATATCTATGCATTGCTCCCAGACTCGAACTCTGTGAGTCTGAAAGCGTTATAAGTATATAAAGGACTACTCAAACTATAAGGTTTCATCTATTTAAAAATAAGTTATGTCTAGCAACTCTCAGATCTTAATCTATACAAACCTTGAGAAATACAACAAAGAAAGAATTATCCAAATAGGTACAGCTATTGTGAAATGATTTGCTTACATAAATTCGACAATTGGTATATAGATTTTGCATTATTCGGCAAAATCCTATTAATACTAGTGGTAGCTTGCGTAATATAGCTTGATTATAGTGCACAAGTTAGAGATGACAATTATTCGCAAAAAACAACGATTTTCAAATCGATTCGAATTGTGGTCTGTGGAATCGATTCATGAAAAAATTGATCTCTTCCATTTTTTATGAGTTTTTGAAGTTATACTTCTTTTGGCGCGTTAGGGAAAAATGATGAGAGTAAATTTTTACGATGCGCGCGCACACCGTCACGAAAAACCGACACCCTGAAGTTAGCTATAGTCAACATTTTGTTTCTTTGTATTTGTTGTTTGTATTTCTTTGTATTAAAACTTTCAATGTATTAAATACCTTTTTTCTATTGTTAGGTGTCGTTTTTTCTACAAACGTAGAATAAGGCGAAAGATAAAATATTTGAAAAGATTTTTATCTTGTTACGCCAAAGAAGTATGACTTCGTCTAACAGTCTAACGCCTGTACATAAGTACACACACACTATTTTTTATAAATTATTGTATAGTGTTATATTTATCTAAATATAAAAGATCGAATCACGTTTTGATAGTGGCAGAAATCGATTCACTGGATGAAATATAAATAATATCAAAATGTCAACATCAATTTCACATTCCCATACAGTATGATATACATCTTCTGCAAACATTGCATTTTGCCAGCAAGAAGAAAATGTTTATCATACTGTAATGAAATGTTTCCGGAACTATTCTCAAAGAGGACAGATATTTAAGGATACTTGGAAGAAGCCAAATGAATCTACAAAACGTTGGACGTTGGTGTAAAGGCGAGAAAGTGATTATAAAATTCTGTTGTTTATTTTATTTGGCTTTTTGTTACTCTTTTCTTTTGTAAGATAATTGTTAGACTATTGCTTGTTTTATGGATGAGGGTGGCGCGTTCTCTTTGAGCAAACCCTAGCCAAAAGTAAAGAATTAAAAAAAGAGAGATGCCCTAATATTAAACTGTTCTGATTGTTGGAATCTGCGAAATAATTTGCTAGCTTTTCCAAATCCTGGATGAGTGGAGGTCTTCCACGGTGAGGTTGTCAAGGTCGTTTCTGCCTCGTACTTCAACCTTGTGGAATCGACTCCCAGCGGCGGTATTTCCAAACAATTATGAAATGCAAACCTTCAAGAAACGAGCGTATACTTCTATAAAAGGCCGGCAACGCACTTGTGACTCCCCTGGTGTTGCTAGTGTCTATGGACGGCGGTGATCACTTACCATCGGGTGACCCGTCTGTTCGTTTGCCTCCTATAATATAAAAAAAAAAAAAAACATTGACTGTACTTAACAACTTTATTTGATAAGAATATAGTCTGAAATACTACTTGCGACTCCCAATTTTAGGCATCAAACGTTATAATTAAGATTTCGTTTCTATTTCACTAAATTTAATAAATCAAACGTTATGAAAACTGTATGAGATATAAGATAATTAACTACAATCATGAGTAATTATGTTGCGATTTTTTTTTCTAGCATCGTTCTATATTATTATTGCCAATCTCGAGTAGGTAATTAAAGGCTAATTAAAATAAATAAAAGGTATTAAAATAAATAAAAAATAAAAGGTAATTGAAGGTATTATAAGTTTTAACAAGATGATTTCCCTTGTTTCTAACTTTCCTGGGAGTTTCTGTGGCATCTAAGAATCATGCTCCTTGCAGTATTATTTGTGTACACTATACTTCACTTGTGCATAATAACCGAACTATACCTATTACATAATAAACCACCAATATTACAAAATATAAAGTCAAATAACACAAGATTATGAATCTATACTTAAGATTATAAAGAGGTAAAGTTTGTGAGGTTGTAGAAGGTAATTAATATGTTGAACTACTGGTCCGATTTGAAAAATTATTTCAGTGATCGATAGCATATTTATCGAGGAAGGCTATAGCGTATATATCATCACGCTAAGACCAATAGGAGCGGAGCATCAATAAAGAATGTTTCAGAATCGGGTTCTTTTTTCCTTTTGAGAGCTTTCGCTGCGTGTTAGCGTTAGCCTAAAATAACTTTTCCACGCGAACGAAGTCGCGAGAACAGCTAGTACAATATAAAAGCCACTACATGACAGATTAAGATTCAGCCAAAAACTCTACTTAAGCATTATCTACAGATTTTATGTTCTTTAGAGAGCATGTAATAATAGTTTTTGCTTTTCTGTTATCAGTTTTTGTGTTACAAATTTCGTTGTTTGTTTTTTCGAACTGACTACTCTATTGGTCTAGAAAGGCCTTAACAGGGGGGCCTAGTCTGGTGTGCGGGAGCGAAATTTACCCCCAGACCACGGCGGCGTGATCTGTGATTACGTGTTGTATGAAGCAAGCTTTACAAAAATTTTGGTTACTTTTGTATTATCAGAAATTTTGGCGGCCCTACCCATATATGAGTGAACTGCGACTACCACACATATGGTGAATAACTCATGTTGATTTTCATTTAGTATGTCTTATTTAGAGTACAATCACCGTATTTAGCTGCGGAGAGATATGGCATATGGACTTAATCGGGACTATCACATACAAGGTGTAATTTTCAAATATGTAGCGTTCCTACATCGGTTAATGTATATCTAATGTTCGAAAGGGATATAACAGTATCTGTACAAGGCTTAATTACTATTTACTATCAATATTACCGTCTCACCAGCAGTTTTTATTGTATTCTAAATATTTTAGTCTCCCTTTTGATTATATATAGTTTACTTTACCATTAAAAAATAAAAGAAAAAGCACTAAGTAATACGAAATATAAAGTACTAGCCTCTGCCCGCAACTTAGTCCGCGTGAGATACATACTTTAGGCTTACGCTGACACGCAGCGGAAGCTCTCTAAAGGAAAAAGTCAATTTTGAAACATTCTTCATTGGTGCTCCGCTCCGATTGGTCTTAGCGTGATGGTATATGACCTATAACCTTCCTCGATAAATGAGCTATCTAACGCAGAAATATTTTTTTAAATCGGACCAGTTGTTCCTGAGATTAGCGCGTTCAAGCAAACAAACTCTTCAGCTTTAGAATATTAAGTTATAGATAATAACACATTTATGAGAGAATAGATTTTAAATTCCGATAATTTCTATATTATGAGATTTAATGATAAGGGTAGTTGATCAGCATCTAAAACTAATTGATCGAAGTATCTCAATGTTTCTCGAACTGATTTGAAGCTGACATGCGTTTCCAACAAACATTTTTAATTTAGTAATTTCTGTCCATCAAAATGGTGTCCGAACACGCTATCAGTGAACCGATTAGTTATATTTAATAGTCTTTAATAATTGTGTAAGAATTAAAAAAGGATTTAATGTAAAAAGTTTTTCCAATATGGCAGCCCTGGCTAAAAGCGGGACCACACACGTCGACGCGGCGAGGCTTTTAAAAAAGGAACGCGCCAACCGCGCCTCGTTCGTTACCTCATCGCCCGGACTTCTTTTTTCAAATTTAATTCTTTTTTTTCTTTATATTTCAAACCAGCTAGCTTTATACATAGGGCAACACACACGCCTCAATATACACTGTATTGCCAGGTTCGTGAATAAAAAAAAACACATTACAAGCCGAATAATGTTGTTGTGGTCGTATTATTACGGGCCGAGGTTTCGGTCCAGGGCATAAATTAGCCCGTTTTATTAACTTGGAAAGCTTCTGACGGCACCGACGTCAGCGATGTTCAGTTTTTATAGTTTTTTAAATATTCTTTTAAGGGTTCATGCCTTTGAAGATTAGTTTGTTATCGGCCAGTAATAAAGTAGGTGAGGGTATAGCTTATTTTCGACTTCTTTTTTAATTTACAAAGGAGGCTGTGGTAATCGGATACTTTTTAGTGGTCGTATGTTTTTTTATCCGCGATCGCCTCCGATTGGAAGTGGGAGGCGGTTTTGGTGAGACATGTTATTAATTAATAGTTTTATAGCGTCGTTTGACTTATTTGTAAATAACTCTATACTTTATTAACGAGCGTTCTGTTTATATCAGCTTTGATGCAGCCATATCCTTGTGTGTTGGAACCGCATTGTAGTGTTTAAAATTTGCCACCGAGCATCTATTGATGTTCCAGCAGCTGTTCTTAAAAGCTGGTCTCTTTAAGTTCAGTATTAGAAAATAAAACCAGTGCGTGTATCAGCGTGTACACGCGGAGGAAGTGATTCTTTTGCTTTTATGTATTAAATTATATAGATACTAGTGGGCCCGGAAGACGTTGTCTCGTCCTGTTTAAAAAATAAACCTTGTCAGATTATATACCCAAACCTTCCTCATGAATCACTTTATCTGGTAAAAACCGCATGGAAATCCGTTTAGTAGTTTTTGAGTGTATCGTGAACAGACAGACAGACGTGGCAGAGGACTTAGTTTTATAATACGTAGTGATAGTTATAAACTATATACTATTCGAACTCCAGTAGTAAAAAAAACACAAAGTATATATTTACTCAGTTTTGTATACTACTACATCCAGACAGACACACTTATACGTAAATACATACACACAAATACATAAATTAACCTTACGTTTAATGTAACGCATGATGAATAACGAAAATTTTCCCCTACCGTGCCATAAGGAGTTACACTTAAAAAAGTTCAATACGAGGCATATACGATTTAATTAGTAAAAATGACTAAATTAATTATCGTGGCATATTTTTTTTTGGGGGTTTTTGGGTTTTTTTTTTTTTTTTTTTTTTTTTTTTTTTTTTTTTTTTTTTTTTTTTTTTTTTTTTTTTTTTTTTTTTTTTTTTTTTTTTTTTTATTTTTTGTTAATACATAATTTGTTTTCTTTTTCTTGACATTTTGAAAGTTTCACGAATAACGCCACAAAGTTGGTGCGTCTTGTGTATAGATAAGTAACAAACTAACTGAAGAGATATGAAGAAGCGGGCTGACTCTACTCATGCACGTGTTTTGTTTCTAAAATTAAAAACACCCACACAAACAAACCTATTTCTTTCCTGATTTTAATAGCCATTGAAGAAAATGTGGAACCTATCAAATTTACAAACAGCAGCGGCGCAACGAATCTCCAAAAAAAATGCGAGATGCGAAGCATCTAAAGCAATTTTTAAAGCGGCAAGCTCACCGGCCTCAAAAACCGCATGTCCTAAACGATCCATAAACGTTTTGACTGTAATTATATTATCTATAATCTATACAATATTAAAAAGAAAGGGGAGGGCGAATATCTTAGTCGGAGAAAAATAACAACCTTCCTACAACCTGCCTTAATAATAAGATATAATGATGAGCAGAGAAAAGTTGTAGCTTGATAATGCCTATTACCGCCCAACAAAGTGGGCACGGGTCGGCTAGTCTCACATAAACGCTTTGAGAAACAGCGTTCTTTTCGCTAGCATTCGTATTGAAGTAATCTAAACAATAAATCTATACATTTTGTTTAAGTAATATGTAAAAGTAGTCGTTCAGGACATCTCTTTCTGTCACAGAACACTCATTTAAGCATAAAACAAACTAATAAAACAATTTATAAACTATCTATACATATAATAACAAGATAAAAGTGTGTGTGTGTACTTATGTACACGCGTTAGAAGTTATACTTCTTTGGCGTAACAAGATTTTATCTTTCGCCTTATTCTACGTTTGTAGAAAAAACGACACTAACAATAGAAAAAAGGTGTTTAATACATTGAAAGATTACAGAAAGAAATACAAAGAAACAAAATGTTGACTATAGCTAACTTCAGGGAGTCGGTTTTACGCGACGGTGTGCGCGCGCATCGTAATAACTTCAGGGAGTCGGTTTTACGCGACGGTGTGCGCGCGCATCGTATAAATTTACTCTCATCATATTGCCTTAACGCGCCAAAAGAAGTATAACTTTAAAAAAATCACATTTAAAACAAAAGATAGACGCGTTAACCAGCTAAAATAAATACTTAAGCCTTTATTGCTGTTTATAAATTGCTTACAAAACTAAATTAGAATATATTTATGTATCTATTTTATCGGCATCCGGTTTTTCCTGTTACAGCTTCTCCTGCGACAAAGGACTTTTCTAAAGATTTCACGAGTAACTATTAAATTTCTACATATAATAAGAATGAAAATCTAACGTGTCTGTATTATTTAGATTTTTGTAAAAAAACTGTTACCGGTGTCTAGGAATACGTAATAAAAAACTTTTCAACCATTTTTAATGTCTGTCTGTCTGTTTGTTTGGACACACATCACTACTAAAGTACTGCGTTCACGATAAAACCTTTTCAAGAAAATCATAAAGCATGTCTTCGTGTAATATTTAGTCTTTGTTTCATTAAAATCGGTTCACTCTATCAAAAGTTATTGTAATTTTAATGACGACGCGACTTAAGTATGAGATATAGTAAATGGACTAAATATATTCAGATGACTTCATTACTCACTGTTTTTTACACAAGGTTCCAGGCGAAAGAAGTCGCGGGCACAGCTAGTTAATTAGTGATATGTTATAATAAATCAATAATCTAGTTTCATCTCCCGAACGTGAAATCGGGTACGCGACACAATTACCCACATGTCTCGGGTAAACTGTCGCTTATAAATGTACGTAGTGACTGCTAGCGTGAATATTATTTCGACCGATTTAGAAATCGTTGACAACCGACCACAACGCAAAGATATGTTTTAATTTTTCTAAACGTAACGATAAGTGCTTCGATCAACAATAGCAACTTGTTGATCGAAGGATAAATGTCAAAAATTGTGTGGTTTTACGAAATTACGATAAAAGTGAAACTTTTTTCGAATCGTAGGATTTAACCGAAAATTTTCGAAAGAAATACAGAATTTATAGTATTAAAATCGGATTTTTAATTTTAACTTCATAATAAAATTGGAAAGTAGCAATAATAATGTAAAGTCAATAGTAGACAAGATATACAACTATAAACTTTCGAGCTTGCGTTAATACAATATGTGATTGTTATGTATGTATTTCTCGGAGAATGTATATCTATTTACTTTCGAGTGATTATGGGAATAGAACAAGGGCACGTACAAGAGAGCATAGATATTGAGTGTAGAGATTGCATTGACTAAGTTAACAATATATCAAACCAGTGAGGAGTGAGGAGGAGGAGACCAGTGAACAAACAAAATACATTAAAAAAAGAAAAATTAGTTCTACATTTAATCCAAATACATACATAATCTACATAAAACTATATTTTTAAAGAACAAAGACGACACTACTACCTAGTGAAGTATAAATCACACTCAATTTTCCTTTCCACGTCGAGCGTCTAATAGTAAACACAGAGAGGCTTGAATTTTTAATATAAATTTTCCAATACGACTTTTCCGAGAAACAAAACAAAAGTCCAATAGACATCGACCTTTGTGAGTAAACACTGCTTGTTAAAGAAAAGTGTTTGGAAAATCCCAGAAAACCGTGATTTGCCGTAATTACTTTTTTTTTTTAAATGAAACTTTTATTACATCGTCTCAAACTTTTTCGTCTGTGTGTTGCATGTCGCGTGATGGTCGGCCGCGGAGTAGGGATAAAGTGAAAGGCGCTCGTCAGAGCAGCCAGGGCCAATATGGCGGTGCCTATAGTTCGCAGCAGCTGACTGCGTAGTGTATAGACTATTATTAGTTAAATATCTATAGTGTGAAAAAAAATTTCACTTTTACCGTGGTTTCATAAAACCACACAATCCTTTTTTTTAATATTGGAAATTTGAGTTGAGAATATAACATTTCAATCTTATTATGAAATCATAGCATCTTAGGGATTTATCAAAACCAGCCAGCCTAGCTAGTCTATTTAGGTATTGAGTAAGCACTATTTGTTTATTTTTGATGACATAGATAATAGGGAGGACCTGAATGTGTAGGTTTGAAATGTGAAGCGTGCGGTTTTATCCACTGGGTTACCATCGTCTTAGTACCGAACCACTATAAGTTAATTCCTCTATAGACCATAAATTTCTTATTTCTGGGCTCGTTAACTTGTTGCCTATGAATCGATATGGACAGCACAGATAAAATAATACGTAAGCAGTAGTTTAATAAGCATTGGAGGATTAAGAGCATTGCTTACCTTTGCTGACCATTACAAAAATTCTGCTTAGGTGATGCTTGGACTACTTCCTGCTACCCCCAAGTCGAACTATTACCAAACACCTATAGGTATGTTCCACCTGCAATTGAGACTTAGTCACCCTGGAGATGAGGATGTGGTCGAACGCTAAAACCTAATTGGTTTCCCTCTGTGTATTTATATACTTACTAGCTGTGCCTGCGACTTTGTCCGCGTGGCAATTCATGTAAAAAAAACAGTGAATTATAAAAGCATCTGAATGTCTCAACTCCATTTACTTATCTATTTTTCTTTCCTATTAAAGTTGCGTCGTCATTAAAATTACAATAACTTTCGATAGACTGAACCGATTTTAATGAAATAAAGACTAAATGTTACTCGAGGACATGTTTTATGATTTTCTTACAGGTTTTATCATAAACCGAGTACTTTACCAGTGATGCACGTACGAATAATCTGACAGACAAATAGACAGACATTTCGAAAAATGGTTGAAATGAATTTTTTATTTTACTGCTTATTCTTAGGTAGTCCAGACGCGTTAGATTTACTTTCTTATTATATGTATAGTATAGAATAATATTCAGCTATGATTTTTTTCCTCGCTGGCAGTAAAACTCCACCTCATTGACGTCTCTCAAGAGACCTTACGCTATACGAAGCTGCGCGTTAATACACCCTTGTGGTTGTTAATACATATTACAATTTATAATGCTATTGTGGAGGGAAAGGATGGGAGGTTAATTTAATAAATTTGATAGAAAAGAAAACGCTAAGTTGGGGGACATTGGCAAATTAAAATTGCTTTACTTTTATAACATTTCAACTCTGTTATCTATAACTAGCTGATATTAATTTTTTTTTTGGAAGTGAAAACTTGTTTGTGTTCCTTGAGAGGTATTTTTGATAGAAGATAAATTTATAATTTCGTGTCATGACACGCTGTTAAGTATGACCGGTCGTGTTGCGCTTGCGCCAGGCGTGACTAGCGACGCGCAGTATAAGGGCCTGTGTATGTATATAATTATTGTTCGGAGGGCCAGTAGATGTGAAAACTAGATAATCATTTCAATTTACTAATTATGAAATTTAAATAATTCAGACTATAAGAACACAGTTATTCTATTGTACTTAGTTTTCACTTCTGTCGGCCGTCCTTATGACTGCCTCAATTTTCTTTTTTGTTAAAGTTTTTACGTGCTATGTTTTATTTCATATATATAAGTAAAATAGCAACAAAAAGTAGCCTATATCCTTCTCCAAGGTCGAACCTGTTTCAATATAAAAATTGGGCCAGCGATTTGTGGGTGAACAAGTAATAGAGTTACGGGAGCTAGGGGCTTGTTGTAACAGGGGTAAGTAATAGCCGTCGAGAGATGCAGGCAGGACCTGGCGGACGCGCGGTTCGGACGGTATAGCGTAGACGCCGTCCGCCCGGTCCTGCGGGAGTGGATAGTTAGGGAGTGGGGCTCCCTGACGTTTCGACTGGTGCAGGTACTCACCGGACACGGTTGCTTCGGGTGGTACCTGCACCAGATCGCTCGCAGGGAGCCGACAGCCGCATGCTACGAGTGCGGCGCTCACGAGGACACCGCGCAGCACACTCTGTCTGAGTGTGCTGCATGGGAGGGACAGCGCCGCACTCTGGCTGCGGTGGTAGGACGTGATTTGTCGCTGCCGAGTGTGGTTTTGTCCATGCTCGGCAGCAACCAGGCTTGGCAAGCGATGGCCTCCTTCTGCGAGATCACCTCCTCTCTCCTCTCGTAGATCCTCTAAGCGGCCCTCTCCGCCAACGGAGTACCGGCGGGAAGAGGTGGCGCTTTGACCAACTCCTCCCGCCACCTTAGCTAGACCCGAGGGGATGGGCCGGGGAGCCCATCTCCTCATTGCACAGGTCCGGCGGACGAGGGGAGGCAGCTGGTATGTACCCAGTCTGCCTCTCTATAGGTAGGAGCCCGACGGTCACCTTCCGCCGGGCGGACCGTTGGGGCGGCTCTACAAGGTTGAGTAGCATTGTACGATCCCTTGCCGCCCCAACAATTACGGTCTGTCGGTACACCCTGGGGTTTTAGTCCGTGCGAGTCGGATATAACCCACTCTCTCCCCCGAGAGGGTGGGTATCCATAAGGGATTTCCCCACGTTAAAAAAAAGGGGTAAGTAATAACAGGGTCATTTAACCAAGAATTTAAACTTTTTAACATGTTTCATTCATATAATCTTACCTTTATGTCCCGTCCTGTTATGTGCCCGTAACACGTCTCTGTAACGCTCTGTTTGGAGAGACAGGCTGGTACTGATTGTTCGCTGCCGTTATTTTATCGGGAGGATCGGTAAAAATATGTCGCGGACGTCAGCGTTGGGTACGGTTTCGTATTTTTCGGCGGATATCACTAACGGACTGGGATGATTCGCGGCTTTTTCAAAGTAACCACTAAGTAAGTAGTGATTTTATGTACGTCCGGATAGAAGGCGTCTCCAGGTCCCTGTGGAGATCCTTATTCCGGACGTACCATGGGGCACCTGTAACTTTATGTAGAACGCGGTTCTGGAGAACCTGAACATTAGATTTACTTTCTTATTATATTTATAGATAGGTATGTATTGTGTAAGTATATATAAGTGTCTGTCTGGGTGTAGTAGTGTACCAAAATGAGTAAGTGTTTAGTTAAGTCTTTATACTACGGGACATCGTATAGTATATGGCTTGTGAACATTCTCATATATATACACAATTTAATACGTACTACCTTCTGCCTGCAACTTCGTCCGCGTGGAACAGTTACTTTGCGCTAACGTTGACACGCAGCGGAAGCTCTCAAGAGGAAAAAAACCCGATTTTGAAACATTCTTTATCTGTGCTCCGCTCCAGTTGGTCTTAGCGTGATGATATATAGCCTATGACATTCACAAACCGTGGCTTTCTATTAGTAAAAGAATTTTCAAAATCAGTTTAGTACTTCCTGAGATTACCCCCTACAACTTCACAAACTCACAACCTTAACCTCTTTATAATACTAGTATAGATGTCCGTATCGTCACAGTTGAATTAAAATGATATTTATTGAATACTTGGGCTATGAGTCGCGTTCAAGCATTCAGTTAGGTAGCACAACAATACTATTGTAACAAATTAAATAAAACAATTTTGACCTAACAAGCAACTTTATTAAATATCCCACAAACGGCCATCTCAAAAATATATGTAAGACTACTTGCTCCTGCTATACTGGTGTAGTTTTTATTTATTTATTACTAGAAAGCCCGGCGGACGTTGTCCGACCCTGATAATAAAAAAAACTTTGACAAAACACCTTCCTTATGAACCACTTTATCTACCGGTGAAAACCCCATAAAACTCCGTTCAGTTGTTTCAGAGTTTATCGCGAACAGACAGACAAACGCGACAGACAGACTATGTACATACTATGTAATGATAATACCGATTTACACTTCTAGTAAATCTATATCCATGATTGGAAGCAACACTTTTTATTGAATATCAAAGAAATACGCAAAGTAGGGACGTGAAACTAGTTTAGGTCGTTTTTCAAAGGGGATATTTTCATATCCGCAAACTTAGCTCACTTTCTTGACGTCTTTTGAAACGGGATATCTGTTTTTATTTGACAAAAAAAATCGATGGACAAATTCATACGAGGCCTGTAGTTGAAGCGCTTTCAGTATAGTAAGCCGAGAAAATTAGCATTAGGAAATTCTAGTTGCTTAGCTTTCTTTTATCGTGGACATGGTACTTTAGCAGTGATGCGTGTCCAGACAAACAGAGAGACAGACTTTTCTAAAAATGATTGAAATGTATTTTATTATTTACTAGCGAGCCCGGCAAACGTTGTCCCGCCCTGATTATAAAAAAATCCTTGACAAATTATATACCAAAACGTTCCTCACGAATCACTTTATCCACTGTTGAAAACCGCTTGAAAATCCGTTCAGTACTTTTTGAGTTTATCGCGAACAGACAGACAGACGGACGCGGTAGGGGACTTTGTTTTATACTATGTAATGATTCCTAGACAATTGCAACGATTTTTTACAAAAACTACAGACACAGTAGATTTATGTTCTTACTATATGTATAGACTAGCCTCTGCCCGCGACTTCGTTCGCGTGGAATAGTTACTATGGGTTAACGCTAACACGCAGCGGAAGCTCTCAAGAGGAAAAAATACCCTGATTTTGAAACATTCTTCATTGGTGCTCCGCACCTATGCGTCTTAGCGTGATAATATATAGCCTATAACCTTTCCCGATAAATGAGCTATATAACACTGAAAGAATTTTCCAAAACGGACCAGTAGTTCCTGAGATTACCCCTTACAACCTCACAAACTCACAAACTTTACCTCTTTATTATATTAAAACCCCTCCCCCTCTTTTTCCCTAAAAAATATATTTTTTTTTGTTTTTTCTTTATAAAGTGATTTTTTAGCAGGTTTTAGTATATATTTTTTCAAGGATTTTTTTATAATCATGGCGGGACAACGTCTGCCGGGCCAGCTAGATAATTAAGAGTATAGATTAAGTTATTAAAGTTTTAAGAAACTGCGATGTTTGCGCATTGTGGTGCGTCTGTTTTTCCTTTCTACACAAGATATATTGTTAGGATAATAAATGAGATAAAAGAAGTATATATATCAGCTAATCCAGCGGTCGGCAAACCACGCCTCCATCTACCACTATGGCTTAAAAAAATGTTTAGTGCAGACACGGAATATTCTTTATTAACTTATCTTTTAAGAGACAAGTTGCTTTCGGAAACGCAAGCATACAGAAAAGAGGCAGATTTGAACAATGATATTATAACTAAAGATACGTTACTTGAGTTGACAAAACAAATCGCACGATAACGCACACATACGTAAAGGTATATCGTAACGCCACACTGTTTTAGATAAAATTTGTGGAAGTAAGATGGCATATTCTCAATATCGGTGGTGAAAAAGAAATAGTTATATGTTGCTTAGATACGGGCGGATTGTTTTTTTTTATTGTAGCTCGGCAAAGTGACTGTACTGTGCCTGATGGTAAGCACAGTACAATCCAAAAACAATGGCGACCACCGAAAGACATACTATCCATCGCAAAGGCAAACTCGAGAGTCTATTTTTAATCGTAAATATTCCCATAAAAATGACTACTTAAGCTAGGCTTTAAGTTTTAAAAAAGTCTCTTTTTTTAATAAAATTCATTTTTGTGTTGTTTATATTTGGCTCTTTTAGATGACGCCTTTGCCGACTACTGATATAGTAAGTAATAACTTTAGAAGTATTTTTGGCGGGATCTTGGAATGTCATGTAGTGGATTTTATATTTTATACAGTATATTCACCTCTATATTTTGTAATATTGATGGTGTTTTACGTAATACAGTTTGGTTATTGAGCGTAATTGAAATGGACGGGATATAATCCACGAAGTTTGGATTCTGACTTGCCACAAAAACTCCCCGGAAAGTTCTAACAAGGAGACCACCATCTTGTTAGCACATTGAAATGGATGCAAGAAAATTGTAATATCATTAATGGCAATGGTCGTAATAATAATAAAAAAAAGTCAAGGCAGTCATAACGGCTGCCGACAAAAGTAAATACTCAATACAATACAATTGTTTTGTAGGTGGTAGAGCCACGCTGAAGCTACTACTGGTTTCAGCATGAATGTGTCGGCTCGTCCGAGGTACTACCACCCACCCTCTCACAGAAAACCGACGTAAAGTAACAGTGCTTGCATTGTTGCGTTTCATTCGGTTAGTGAGAGCGCCGGAGGGCCACCTCCCCTCCCCCAAACACAGGTTGGCAATGCAATTGCGACTCTTCTGGTATTGCAAGTGTCTATGGACGGTGGTGATCACTTAACATCAGGTGAACCACCTGTTCGTTTGCCTCCTATGATATAAAAAAAAATAATACACTGTGTTCTCTTTTGAACTTTTACATTACCTAATTATAATGTGTATTATATAATTTTCCTAATTTTTTAATTGGAATTATTAACATTATTCTGCTTTTCACATATATATGTACTCTGAACAATAATTATATACGTTTTTATAGAGTTTATAATTAACATATGATAGGTTGCACACTCTCAATACAAAATATCAATATTACATGTGCACAGGCCGCTATACTACACGTCGCTAGTCTGACACAAACCGCGCCAGCGCAATATGATCGTACACGCTTACTAGCACGTCATGACGCGGAAATTATAAATTTATCTGCTGTCAAAAATAACGCTCAACACGCCTAAAGAAGTTTTCTCTTCAAGAAATCTAGAAAACATAAAATGCACCAATCACTACATATTATAAAACAAGTCCTCTGCCACGTCTGTCTGTCTGTCTGTTCGTAGACTCAAAAACTACAGACCGGATTTTCATGCGATTTTCACCAATAGATAAAGTGATTCCTAAGGAAGGTTTGGGTACATAAATTGCCAAAGTTTTTTTATTGTTAGGACGAGATAACGTCCGTCGGGCCCGCTAGTATTTTAATAACTCAAGTAAATAAGGAATCAATAATAATTACTGGTTAAAAACGTGTGCAGAGCCGCGGGCAGATGCTACTTTTGTTATAAAAACACAGGAAGGTATATAGGGATCTCGTGGTACGCTGGCCGCCGTCGCTCCGCTCGTAAAACTGTGTATTAACATACAAATTGGTATTTGTGAACTGCGCGACGCCGACGCGATACGGCACGGACGACAGATACGGTATACCTATATATTAAACAGTTGGTTTACCTGTCTGTATTGTTATGGAGCGATGATAGCTCAGTCCTGGCGTTTGAACACCACATAAATCTATGTGGGTTTGAATCACAACTTATTATTTCATGTTATTATGTCATTATTGAAGAGTGCCCCAAAATAAATGAATTAACTGTTGAGAAATCCACAATAAACAAAAATAAATATAAAGGTATATAAACATAAACAAATTGCTAAATACCAGTTTTCATACCACGTTCAAGAATTATAGATTTTCGTATAAACTTTTACCCCCTTTCACAGCACTCTACGGGCTTAATTTCTAAAAAATCTTCGTCAGTGCAAAAGAAACCCGCATGTATTTTTTCACGACTTATATACTAGCTGTACCAGTGACTCTGTCCACGTGGAACTTAATGCAAAAAACAGCCTTTCGTTTACTGTGTCTTACATGTTATAAAATATAAACTATATAATAATATTTGTTTTTGTAAGAAATTGAACTCCATTTACTTACCTACTCTTCTATCATACGTGCCGTCATTCAAATTACAATAACTTTTTATAGAGTGGACCGATTGTAATGTAACAAAAACTAAATGTTACTCGAGGATAGCTTTTATGATTTTCTGTTAAGAGATCACAACCGTCCATAGTCACTTGTCAGCCCGTGTTTGGGGAAAGGGAGAGGGTTAAGGAGGTGGTCCTCCAGCACTCTCACTGACCGAACGAAACGCAACAATGCAAAAACTATTACTTCACGTCGGTGTTTCTATGAGAGGGTGGTAGTACCGCGGGCGAGCCGACCCATTCATGCTGAAACCAGTATAGCTTCAGCGTGGCTCTACCACCTACAGAGGTTCTATTATCTTCTTGGTGAGGTTTTATCATGAACGTAGTACCCTTACTTTTATTTTACTATAGACATTTCTAATAATTATTGAAATATATTCTATTACTTATTCCTAGAGACACCTGCAACAATTTAATTTACAAAAATCTAAAAAGTACAGACACGTTACTATTATATTACAAGATAATATTAATCGATAGTTGCCGTTTATTTTTGTTAATAACAATGTCAAACACATCTCGTATGTTTTATGTCAATTTAAATATAATTTACATGCCAATAAAATATTTTATGGTAATCTATTAAAATAGGAAATGTTTGTTGAATTTCATATATCTGCTGTAGACTATTCACTTACGATTGTATAAACATAAGAAATAACGACATATGGCCGTCCGAGTCGTAAACTACGCCCAACCTCAAAACCCATAGACAATATGAGACTGACAGATGCAACTAATGTTCCCGCCATCCGCGCCGACCAATGGCGGCTCGCCTATATTTTTTTCCTTCATAGACAACAGCTGCGTGTTTTCGGCCAGTATTAACGAATGTTATTGGGTGTTTTTATAAATAAGTTCTGTGGTTTGAAAATAGGGGTCCCGGTGGCAAAGTTACTGATGCGGTTTGTGTGAATCGAACTATTATTACGCGTCGTGAGTTTATATGAACCGCCATTAAATTTTCTAGTTTCTCGATGGTATAATTTAGTTTGCCGGAGGGTAATAATGATTTTTTTTGTGATGATTTGTAGATGATGATGTTATTTTGATGTAGAGATATATTTTCCTTTCATCCAGTAATGAGATATTGTTTTGTTTTTTTTTTGTTTTTTAATACATTTTTTAATGACTTACAAGGATGTTCTTGATAATACTTATCTTATTAAAATCTACAGATGCTTTAGAATTTTGTGAAATAGATTGCCTAGTATATGAATTATTTAGATTAAAATTACTAACAGATTCCTGCCTGCTTTGTTCGGTATGAAAAAAACGGTCAATCAAATCTAAAAAATACGTAGCCTAAAACGATCTGCACGTTACATTTTGACGTGATTGAGGCTCAAAGGAACTGCATTCTCATGATATATCTTCTATACATATAATAAGAATGTAAATCTGACGTGTCTGTGCTTTTTAATTTTTTGTGGAAAAAAATGTTTCAGGTATCTTGGAATACGTAATAAAATACATATCAATTTGTAGAAATGTCTGTCTATTTGTTTGAACACACAACACTGCTAAAGTATCGCACTCACGATAAAAACTGCAAGAAAATCATAAATCATATCCTCGAGTGACATTTAGTGCTGGTTTCATTAAAATCGGTTCACTCTATCAAAAGTTATTGTAATTCTAATGACCACGCGACTTAGGTATGAGAGAAAAGTAGATAAGTAAATGGAATTAATACATTCAGATGATTTTATTAGCCATTGTTTTTTACATTAGGTTCCACGCGGACGGAGTCGCGGTCACAGCTAGTCGTTTTATAAGACTAATATTGGAGAAGAGAATCAAACGTATATGTTGTTCTGTAAACATAGAGTAAACATATATAAAAAAATCAGTTCGCATTTCGAGGAGGAAATTGTCGTATACGAAATTATGATTGCATCTATTTTGTATAGGTACATTAGTATAATCAACCCGAATGATAGTTGTCTCTATCACACACTATTTTGATCGTTTGGACAAAGTGCGACAGCAATAGATTTCTTTTAAATTCATTCTTCTAATGTCACTAAGTCACGCTCTCCGTGTTTTTTTTTTTAATCGATGAAGAAGTTATTAATTAATTTGGTAATAAATAAAAGTACATTTAAAACAAATAATTCATATGAAACGCTAAAGTATTTTCCAAACGAACTCGGTAATAAATTCCTATAAAATGAACGTTGTACAAATAAACTTTACTGGCAATAGATAACGGTGTGAATGAAAAAAGACGCACCCAAATACCACCCCATTGTACGGAGTGTTAACAATAATTGCGTGTTTACGAATTTTCCCTCTGGAATCGTGCCCTCTCTGTAATGAATTTTCTCATAGCGCGGTCTGATTCTTTAGCGGCAGCGATTTAATTCTTTACTTTTTGTAATTTTTAACCCACTCCAAAAATAATGTCAATTCGGTTGTATTTCTTTTTTCTATTTGTCACCTCGTTAATTTCATTATAAATTTGTAAAAAAATATTTATTTCAAAATCTATCTAGGTGCTCAAATATGGTTAAAGACTTTCTAGTGCATTTTTTTGAATTAGAGTTTTATGAAGTCTTCTTTTTTGTTAAAATGTTCTAATAACTATTTCGGCAATTATGTTGCTAATTAAAATCATTTATGAAAAAATACGATACTGGCGTGCTAATAAGATTGAAGTAGGAAACGTGTATAAAATAGATGAGACAATAAATCAGAGTGTTATCTAATACGGTCGTGTTTTATATTGAATCCCTATTGTACATATTCCCCAATTCGAGATTGTACTTATACAAGGAAGCTATTGAGGATGGAAGTCCACTAATCTTAGTGGTACGCACTCTAAACCGTATGCAAAAGCTAGTTGGTTATCAAAATATTAATTACTAGCAACTGCCCATAAGTCTGCACATGTCTTATGCAGTAGTTAATTGTTCTATTATTACAATTATTATAACCTGTTAATTTTTAAATATCATATTATTTCTTTCAGTATTAGATAGCTCATTTATAGAGAAAGGCTATATATAATTATGCTGAGACCAATAGGAGAGGAGTACCAATGAAGAATGTTTCAAAATCGGGTTATTTTCTCCTTTTGTGAGCTTCCGCTGCGTGTTACCGTTAGGCCAAAGTAACTACTTCACGCGGACGGAGTCGCGGCCAGAAGCTAGGTTTATTATATAAGATCTATAGGTACTCAAGCTACGCTCAAGTTACCTGTGAAAAGTCTATGAAAATTAGTCAATCAAGTTTGAAGTTAAGCGTGTTCAAACACGCAGGCACGCAGACGGACAACGATTTTAAAAGTATTCTTATTACATTCTGTTACACTAAGAAAATTTCAATGTACAGACATGTCAGTTCTACAATATTATTAGAGTATAGAATATAGAAGAAGAAGATAGAAGAGCAAGAAGTGAGAAGAAGATTCAACTACTTTTTACACAATTTTCAAGCATTTTACGTTATATAGGTCTCTAATATTAATATATCTTGTGACTTGTACCACGCATCGTGTAACCGGCGAGGTGTTAAGCGCAGTTGTGATTGTTACCAGAGGAAACCGTGTCAGGGGCTCTTCATGAAGGGTGTCGGTTCGAATCCCACATATACATTTAATATAGCTAATTTAAGTTTATGTTTTTATATATTTTTTTATAGATCGATAGATTGACGGACATTACTTAATTAATACTTTGGATAATGCAATTCTAAAACCAGAGACGAGAGACAGATATAAGTCGTGATGGTCAAGCGGTTTGACCAATGGTATATATATAAATTTGATGTCCACAGGTTCGAACCTCGGTATGTATCAATGATTTTTTCGGAATTCGCGTACATTTACTAATTTAAATTGGTAAGTGTATTGGCTGAGGATGAAGGTAATGGCTGGCGTGGTAAGTATGACCGTGCCTAGCTCCGGGAAAAGACCTGTGATCATGCAGTGGGCCTCTTGCAGACTGATGATGAAGAGATCCATTACTCGCTGCCATTTGTTTAAATTTCTTCACGTTTGAAAACCGCATCATCTAGGAAGAGGTGATCACACAATCCAAGAGACTTCCATAGCATTACGGTAGGGTAAGCATATGACATATTGGACAGGTAGGTGGTAGAGCCACGCTGAAGCTATTACTGGTTTCATTATGAATGGGTCGACACGCCCGGGGTACTACCACCCGACCCACAGAAACACCCACGTGAACTAACAGTGCTTGCATTGTTGCGTTTCGTTCGGTCAGTGCGAGTGCCGAAGGTCCGCTTCCCCTCGCCACTCCCCCTCCTCCCCCAAACACAGGCCGGCGACTCACTTGCGACTCCCTTGGTGTTGCTAGTGTATATGAACGGCGGCGATCACTTAACATCAGGTGACTCATCTGTTCGTTTGCCCCCTATAATATATTTAAAAAAAAAAACACTGTCTAGATGGACACTGCCGTAAAATCGTATGTCGTGAGTGTAAAATAGAAAGAGAAAAAGGAAGGAATTCGGTGACTATTTAGTGTCAATTACGTATAAGACTACAGTCCATATGTTCTGTTGGGTTACTACTGCGTTGGGCATATTTTAAATTTTAAACGAATTTTCCCACAAAATTGAATTTTTTTGCGGCTTGTTTTTTTATTAGAAGAACGAACGATATGTAATCTTTGCAACTATTTGTCAATAAAAAAAAATACTGTTACCTCGTCACCCAAATGTATATGTGAAAAAACATTCAACCATTCGTTTGTTCGCTTACATTGTTAAACACACATCACTGGAAAACAATGAATTACCAATAGGACTCGGGTAGGGACCTCTTTAACAAGGGCAGAGGCGACATCACAAATTACCAATAATTTACATAAAAAAATGAGTAAAAACACACACACAACATTGCTAAACATTTGTTAGCTACGCCCGTGACTACGCCATTGTGAATCGGAGTATTATATTCTTGGGGTGAATGCAGGTGCGCATTCAGTAGGAAGGTAGGGGGTCATGCCCACAAAATTAATATAACATGTTTTTTTTTCTTGATCGAATTTATATACACTGTTTTTTATATTATACTAGAAAGTGTATTTATTTATATATTTATTTATTTATTATGAAAAAAAACAATCTGATAGAATCGATAGATAATACAGTTTCTTGCCGATTTTGTTATTGAAACTCTATCAACGTTTGACCAATCAGTTTTATTTATACTAACAGATTTTAATAAACACGCGAGCACAGATTATCTTTAAATATAGATTTCTTCTGTACGTGTATATGTCACTGAACTCCTCCTAAACGGCTGGACCGATTTTGATGAAATTTTGTATGCGTGTTCGAGTGGATCCGAGAAGGGTTTAGATTTACAAATGAACCCGGTAGGTGGCGCTGCGGTTGACTTTTTTTATTATCAAGGCAGGACAACGTTCGCCGGGACTGCTAGTCATTACATAGTATAAAACAAAGTCGCCTACCGCGTCTGTCTGTCTATCTGTTCGCGATAAACTCAAAAACTATTGAACAGATTTTCAAGCGGTTTTCAGCAGTGGATAAAGTGGTTCATGAGGAAGGTTTTGGTATATAATTTGTCAAGATTTTTTTATAATCAGGGCGGGACGTCTGCCGGGCCCGCTAGTAGTATATAAATTAAAAAGGTATTTACAATTTTAGCAATACGCTTAATTTGAATCTTCTTCTCTTGCACTGCGTACCGCTTTGTATTAACTCCCTCACGTTGAATGTGCTCTGTATGACAGAGACGCGGGCACTTCCGTTTCAAGATAAAAATTCTAAACAATTTTCCATAATGCCCAAAAAAAACTTAAGATAAAGCGCAGATATCAGTATTTTTTTTTTATTCTAGTACTATTCGACTATCCACCACATTGAAAATATGAGTAAGAAGTAAATAAAAATAAGTAAATAAATTCATATCCCTAAATGCGTACCCCATGCTTAAAGTTTATTTATATTTATAAATTCTTCGTATATGGTGTTTACTAACAAGATGTTTACGCGCCGGCGGACCGTGTCAAAGTGCCCGCCGGAACGTATGAATGGCCTTTTTGTATTATACAACCATAGACAATTTTGACTTTTTCGGCTAAGGCGGTTAATACATACAGCCATGCGGTAGGTGACAACGGATTTATTAACGCACCTCGTGTAATCTGATTTTTGTACTTTGAGTACATATTTTTTGTCAAATCGCGATTAAATTCGATGGAAAATTACAACAGTGATGCGAATGAATGTAAATTGGATTGGGGTCTTCGTTTCGATGGTTGTTAAGAGATTTCAGTTAATAATACGGTTGAATTAACATTCATATTGTGTAAATAGATTGCGTCACAAGATGGTTTTACAAAAATCTTTTTATATCAGTGTTCTTTTGCTTGTTTGGTTTAGTATTAAGTTTAGTAGATATTTGAAGTGATTTAGTCACTTAGCTTAAACGAAATATAGTAATTATTTTATTTTTTTTATGTTATAGGTGGCAAACGTACAAGGGAGTCGCAAGTGCGTTGCCAGCCTGTGTTTGGGGAAGGAGAGGAGGAGTTGGGAGGGGAAGGAGGAGGGAGAGGGGAGGTGGGTCTCCGGCGCTCTCACAGACCGAACGGAACGCAACAATGCAAGCACTGTTACTTCACGTCGGTGTTTCTGTGTTTCGGGTGGTAGTACCCCGGGCGAGCCGGCCCATTCATGCTGAAACCATTAATAGGCTTCAGCGTGGCTCTGCCACCTTTGCCACCAATTATGCCACCGTGTTCGCGTATTCATAAGTTCTAGCTTTTGACCTCAAAATCAGCTGATGTTAAATTACCATGTGGCCTGACATGGTAAACGCGCTATACCTAGAGAAGCTGGCTCCCAAGTGCAGCTGCCGGAATGTATAAATATGAATAAGTACTTACAACTGATTTCGTAACTTGAGGTACTAAACCTCTAAATCTAACGTGTCTGTACTGTATAGATTTGTTAAAAAATTGTTGCCGGTGTCTAGGAATAAGTAATATAATACATTTCAATCACTTTTAGAAATGTCTGTCTGTCTGTTTGTATGAATATGCATCACTGCTAAAGTACTGCATTCATGATTAAATCTTTCGTCCTAGATGATAATTATAAAGCATATTTTCGAGTAATATTTAATATTTGTTTCGTTAAAATCGGATTACTCTATCAAAAGTTATTATAGTTTTAATGACAACGCAACTTAAATACAAGAGAAAAGTAGAGAAGTAAATATACTTAATACATTCAGTCTTCAGATGACTTTATTAATCGCTGTTTACATAAGGTTTGACGCGGGCACAGCTAGTCTCCAATAAAATTAAAACTTAATAGTAACTTAATTATAGTCGAAAATCGACCTCTGGGCGACCACTAGTTCACACAGTTATATAAGAAACAAGATTTTCACAATTTATGTTATATAAAACTCTCGTTATTCTTTCCCCTAACGTATTTTCATATCGCAAGATATAACGTTACCAGAACTTAGTCAGCAACAAAATCCAATATCGCCTTTGCCTTCGGCGCGAATAAAAAAAAACTTTACCATAGACAAACCACCGCGCAGGAGAGCCGTTTGTAACACATGTCGCTTGTAATAGCGGGACGCGTTCTTTTTATTACTTTTGTAAATATATTACAGAGGCTATATATTAGTATTCTATATAAAAGCTATGTACGAAATACCTCCTTACATACTGTAAAAGGCAATTTTGTAAAAAGACCTTTTATGCTGAAATTCTATAAGGACTGAATAACGCTTAGCATGATTTTTTAACATGCAAGTGGAAGGCTTTTGTTTTTTACTTATCAAACTGAAATAGTTTAAAAAATTATCCAATACGAAATATACATAAAAGTTGTTGAGGTATGTATGCCTGGTACACATATATGTTTCTATAACTCATATATGTATGAATAGTTAGCTTAGCTTAGGTTTACTCAGATAGGTCGCGAATTGCATGTATCAGGCAACAGCCCAAGCCGAGGTGTGCCGTACACCCTTGAGCTAGTTGTCAAATAAAAACGGCTAAGTGCCTTCGGTGCTCGTCTTAGTAGTCCGGTGAAGCTGTAAAGACCTTGCTAGGTCAATAGGGTAGACAGTACGAAAAAAAAATTAATATGCTGTTGATTGGTATAAATAAGTAATACAAAGAGGTTTTTGGCGGGATCTTGGAATGTCATGTAGTAGATTTTATATTTTATTCATAATCTTGTGTTATTTGACTTTACATTTTTTTAATATTGGTGGTGTTTTACGTAATATAGTTCGGTTATTGTGTACAAGCGAAGTGGACAGGACATAATACTACGGAGCGTGAATTCTGAGATGCCACAAAAAGTCACTGGAAAGATCTAACAAAGAGGCCACTATCTTATATCTTCTATTCACTATCACCGCTTTCAGAGGGTCATTTAAATATGTTGCCACTCGTTGGAACAACATCCCACTGCCATGTCGATCCACAAATAGTAAACTTAGCTTTAACCTCTCATATAAGCATTATCTATTGCAATTTCAAACTCAGTAATTAAAGTGACGTATAATGTATTCACGCAGTTCTATTGTAAGCTCTGTTTATTGGTGTGTATTTTTTTTCTTCTAAATTTATATTTGTTTTGTTTAATCCTAAATTTGTGGTTACAGTAGTTATATCTTTTTAGTGTGACCATCTGTGACGTGGTGTGTGTCTGCGTTATTTGTTTGTTCGTTTTAAATTTTGTATTAACATTAATATAATCGACTGAACGTCCGTTTATCATCATATAGGCTCCCATCGAAAATCAGCGCTGCAGTAGTACTTACCGTATTGCAGATTTTTGCTGAATGGGTTCACCAATTGTTGGACATCTATTTTTAATTTTATATGTATTTTTTTTTTGCTGTCTATTTAATATGTGTAATTTAATTGTATGGTTTTTCCAACAATAAAGTATTTCTTTATACCTTGTTAGATCACTGAAATGATAGTAAGAAACTTGTAATATGATTACCTACTCGACAATGGCAGTAATAAACTACTAGAAGATGAAAAAAAAGTGTGTGTGTACTTATATACACGCGTTAGAAGTTACACTTCTCAGGCGTAACAAAATAAAAATATTTTTAAAAATTTTATCTTTCGCCTTATTCTACGTTTGTAGAAAAACGACACCAACAATAGAAAAAAGGTATTTAATACATTGAAAGTTTTAATACAAAAAAATACGAACAACAAATACAAAGAAACAAAATGTTGACTATAGCTAACTACAGGGTGTCGGTTTTTCGTGACGGTGTGCGCGCGCGTCGTAAAAATTTACTCTCATCATTTTTCCCTAACGCGCCAAAAGAAGTATAACTTCAAAAAGCATTGAAATATAATCTCCGAACCATCTCTATCCAAGACATATCTAACCCCAAAAAAACTAACAGAATAATTTTAAATATTCATAAATAATCCATTCGCTTAAAATCCCAAAACCGAATACGCAAACCCATTTCAATTACGCGGTAACACTCCGTCATAATAAACACGGCGACCATAGACAAGCCCTATAAATATGGGTTTAACAGATTACACCATGTTATGTTCTGTAGGGGACGCCCCCGCTTATAGAGTTTAACCAAGGGGAATAATTGTTTTATAGGGTCACAGATTATAACTACTTATTTGTTACTGTTATAAATACGTCGTTATATTTTCTAGTTTCACTTTATTTGAAGTGAAGGGATGTTGGCTCAATAGTCAACGCATTCGAACACCTCTTTCAAGGTCAACATCGTGAGGAAACCATAGCAAGATGATAGGGCTTTTTCTAAACCCACGTGGCTCAGTGATATTATAACTAAAAAGCTATTGATACGTCATAAGCGCTTTGACAGCGCCTTGTTAAAACTTGGTTAGCTAGGAAACGTGAGCCCGTCAATGCGGCCGTACCCAAGTAACATATAACTATTTCTTTTTCACCACCGATATTCAAAATATCTCATCTTTCTTCCCCATTTTACCTAAGACAGTGAGGCGTTACAATGTTATTTTACGTATGTGTACTCTCTCGTTCCATTTGTTTTATTAAAATATCATGTAGGTAACATATATACAACTTGTTACTTATACCTAATATCATTGACGTGGCTACCTACCAAACTGACACTTATCGCCGCTGGCTGGCTGCTCACCCACACAGTTTAAAACCTAGCAAAATTGGGATAACCGTGAGATTCTCTAGAACCTTCACAAAGCTTATGTTAGCACTGTGGAACGGATTACCTAGCGCGGTTTTGCCTCAGAGTTATGACATGGGGAATTTTAAGAAGGGACTTAAACGCGCTCTTCAAAATTGGCAACATAATAGTGATGCTCCTGGTGTTGCAGTTGTCCATAGGGGGCGGTAACCATTAACCATCAGGTCGTCTGGCTGTTTGCTGCCTTTTGAAAGAAAGAAGAAATAAAGAAATATATTTATTGCCATAGTATAAGTGTACAAAAAAAGCCTTAACCATAAAAAAGTAAAACTATGACAAAGAGACATGGCGTCAGCGTATTGCCGCCTTTGAAAACGGCGCTGATTTTCAGCTAGGCCTCAAAATTTCCCTACTGAAATACAAGTAAACATTACTTATTTCGCGCCCAAGTCGTAAACATAAACTTAAAATATCTATCTATTGCTATACATATAAATAAATTAAGAGACCCAAACAAAAATAATTTTAATAAGAGAGAAAAAATAGTGGAAATATTGTTAATGATATTGTGAATTATGCGTCAAATCTTTTAACCAAATTATGATTATAAAAGCCCTAATCGTTGTTGCTCAAGAATTTCTTGTTTAATTAATTTTTTTTATATAAATATTGCTCTTCGCCTGTAATGGAGGAGGAATTTGGTATAAAAAATACTACCACCCTTGAGTTGATCAATCGCCAAGCTCCTATAGATATGTTCTGGCATCAGCACTTCCAAGTCAGTCTTCTCTAGGATTATCGTGTTTACCATCTTATACCGCATCGTTAATTAACATCAGGTAAGATTGCGGTCAAACGTTAAAAACCTTGTAGACTAGGTTTTGCTCGCCGCTTCACTCAAGTAAATGTAGATTTCACTCGTCCCTCGGGAAGGTTACTTTTTCTGGATGACAGTTACTCTATGACCTTCTCTGTACCCCTAACAACGTCTATCCAAAATAATTAGTTAAGGAGATAGAGAAATTGACATTTGCATTTGTAATGTTTTTTTTTATAACAAAAGCAGCCAAACGAACAAGTGGGTCACCTGATGTTAAGTGATCACCACTGTCCATAGACACTAGCAACACCAGGGGAGTCGCAAGTGCGTTGCCAGCCTGTGTATGAGGGAGGGGTAGGGAAAGGAGAAAGGGGAAGGGAAAGGGGGGAAGGAGGTGGGCCTCTAGCGCTCTCACTGACCGAACGAAACACAACAATGCAAGCACTGTTACTTCATGTCGGTAGTAGTTTCTGTTTCATGTATTAGTTTATCTAAAATATCAAAAATTACGCGTTACAAAAAACAATGAGGAAACTTTTGAAGCTTTTTTGACTTCAATGGACTGTATTAATGCCTAGGTATCAAAGATGGATCGTATAGAGTAGTACGTGTTCGAATCACTGATGCACTTATTACGTCTCATTACTGCATTGCACCCATACGAAGCCAAGGCAGATCACTAGTTAAAGAGAAAACACGGCTCTTTGGCTAAAGATTTCGTTTTCACATTTTATTAGGGGACAGTAAAAAGATTTTTTTTTTAAATATAACATTCATTAGCTAAGGAACAATGTATTATTAACAAATGGCACTACTTTACCTCGACTTTCCTTTGTTCAGCAATGACAAGAGGCAACGAAACGCATGTTAACGCGCTCTCACAAAACCGCAGGAAACATTAAACGTATTATTACTGTTGGCATTACTCCCGTTTTGTTAAATAACACGTGTTCAAACATGTATCGTAATGCAAAACTTATATCCCACTCGTTTTTTTTTATTTATATCGCTGACCACTTAATAACAATGCCTTGGACAGTGCTTTCTTTAAAAAAAAACACACATAATTTATGGTCACGGAATGACAGCTGTCATTTTTGGTCCGCGCGCGGAAACGTCAAAGCCGAGTGCAATCGTTCGAAATTCAAAAGTAAAGAAAGACGCGCGCGGTTAATTTCTTTAAAGTTATTTGTACAAATGGACAGAGATCAGCTGTCAACCGCAAACTGACCGGTGTAATGACTTCAAAAATACAATACCAAACAGTTTTGTATTGTTTAAATACAATTGAAGGAAACCATTATACGTTGACCCGTGTCGCCTTGGTAATCGTTATAGAATCGAGCTCGCCTTTAAACTGTTGACAAACCATTTCGAACTGACCTCCGATGTTGAAGTAAAATAATTCAAACACACAAGAAACATTGTAAAATGGCTTTCTCGGATGTTACCAATTTGAAGCGGCCCCTGTTAGAGTGTAAGAGGAAGGTAAGCGTGGGTTAGGTTATACTGGGCGTCGATTTGTTTGAAAAGAGGCGCGTGCTGGCAAAGGTGGGTAAGAGAAGTGTTTGTTTTTTTTCTGTCGTTACAATTGTTTGCCGACCAAACAATGGATGTATACAAATAAGGAATACACTTGACTGATTGTTTTGAATAAATAAAAGGATTTCGGCTACCGGTTTTCTTGTATTACGCCATGTTTTAATATTTTATTTTTTGTTTGAAATTTAAAACGAAGTTATTTTTAAACGCACGCGCCACCGTTTACATATGATTTATTAATTAAGTTACTAATTAAACTAATTAAGTTACTGCTTAATTTTCATTAAGTTGAATAAATAAGCGGTATTCGCATCATGATGTTCCGATATAATGTTTTTTTTATTTTGTAAGTCATACTTCTTATGGCACGATAGGAAAAAAAATCATTACGCGTTAAGTGTTTGTGTGTATCTGTAAGGATGTATAAGTATACCAAAGTAAGCAAATGTATAGTTAAGTATTTATACTACGGGATTTCGTATAGTAGATATATAGTTGATAAAAAATTTCATAAATATATCATTTAATCCATATAAGCCAAAGTGGTTTCTCTTCCTCCGCGCGTACACAGTGATACATGTAATGTCTTTTATTATCCTGAAATATATCAAAACATTCAACGTTACTTATAATTAGATTTATTTGAGTATTCTTTTATAGCCGTTTCTCTTGAAAACGTGGAACTAGAACAACGTTTAAGTGGATTGAACCTGAATTTTCTATATTTTCGTTGTAATTCTATTATACTTACTTATCATTTTCACTACTTAACTCCAATGCAAAGCATAAAATATAAATTCTCTATCTTTCAGTAAAATTTCGTCAAAATCGGTCCAACCGTTTCCGAGATGATCTTGGATTAAAAACAGACAGTTGACTTTTATTCATATGTATATTTGAACTATGCCCTACAGTTACACGGGTGGTTTATTTCTGCTCCAATTCCGAAAGACTAGCGAGAGGTTACATAGCATATAGATTATATCTATTCGTCATTAAACTAGTTATCTAAGGCAAAAATAGTTCCTCAATTTGGATTGTTAGTTTCCGATATATCACCAAACACAACAAGCTTTATAATACGAGTGTAACTAGTTTATAAAGTAGCTCAGCTATATATAATATTTTTAATTAAATACGTCAATCTGTATTGTTGAAGGCGCAATATTAAAAAAACTAAAAATAATAGGAATTCACATTAATTGCTGCTTTATACTCATGTTAATTGTCATACATATGTATAAATAGTCAACATGTTATAAACATTTTAAGTAGAACCAACGTAAACCTGGTTACGTTGGTACATTATTAATTAAGATTATGAAGTATTAATAATCTATACTAACATTATAAAGAGGTAAAGTTTGTGAATTTCTGAGTTTATAACGTTGTAGGGGGTAATCTCAGGAACTACTAAACCGATTTTGAAAATTCTCTCACCAATAGAAACCCATGTTATTTGTGAGTGTCACAGGCTATATATTAACCAGAAAAATGACAAGACTTTTTTGTGGTAGTCGGATTTGCAAAGTAAGTCGGGGAGAAAACGGTAGAACGAAAACGTTTCTTACGAACGCTGCCTTAACGATGAGAGATATATGATTGAATTTCAGAGAAAAGTTGTAGAGCTCGATAATGCCTACAAACAAGTCACCGACAGCATATGTCTTACTTCTATATTTAAGTCACGAAAAGTAGTTTTTTATAAATGTTTACCACCCGACGAAATGGGCACGGGTCAACTAATCTATACTAATATAGATTGCAATTATTAATATAGAAAGCAACAAAGCTGAAGAATTTGTTCGCATTAATTTTAATTAATCAACGCCTTTTTTACAATTAATAACGAATACACATTATTACGCTGCTTGATCTTGATTAAAAATAGATTTTTTTTCCTATTAATAATTTCATAGGTTAATAATCTATTAATACCTTTCTATTATTAATTAATAAAAAATCGTTGTTTAATAATAAAACATACTGAAAACATGATCACTTTCTCTCACAGAAATTACTTAATTATAAGCCATGTTCATAAAATACCTACATTACTATGTTATTCATTCCCGCACGCATTAAATTCACAACTAAATTACAAAAAGTCTACAATCACAGACAATCAAGAAACTCATTTGTTCCGGGACATTTACCGTCATTTGGTTTTGAAGCTATTTGTTATAACGTTAAAAAAAGCGTTATAAAAACTAAGTTATTAGACAACGGTCCAACGCTTCAGACGTTTTCGATACCTTTGCCTGTTGAAAAAAAAATCTTAAACCGGCGACAATACGTCACTGGGGTATCACAATGGCGGCTATTAATGTCAAAATATTTTCAAAATTCGTACACGGCGCGCCGCCGGGGGCGTTGCTTTGCGATTCGCCGCTCCGTTTAAATTCACAAAACGGATTTGTGTCCTTCTGCCTACATGAAACTATTTCTTTTGACGTCTCATTGTGCAATACTTTTGTGTGGCCCCAAGAGTAATTGTGGCGGTACAGGTATTGATTACACCTTTTATGAATGATCCACAATTTATTTAACAGGGAGACTTGACAGTTTGATTTGGAATGTTGGTATTAACTTTTAGTGTAAATTTGTTTTTTTTTCATAGAAATTAATCTATGATTTTGATCATGTAATAATGAATTCTTTATCGCGCTTTTTAGTATGTACACTGGTCAGCTAAACGCAAGTTTCTTTCACTTAACATGTGTTAGGTTTATTATACTAATTTAAATATGTGCATTCAATTCATCATCCAATATATATTTATAAGACCACTAGCTGACCCGTGCCCGCTTCGTTGGGCGGTAAACATTTATAAAAAAACTACTTTTTGTGACTTAAATATAAAAGTTAGACATATGCTGTCGCTGACTTTTTTGTAGGCATTATCCAGCTCTACAACTTTTCTCTAGAACACAATCATATATCTCTCATCGTTAAGGCAGCGTTTGCAAGAAACATTTTCGTTCGAACATTTTTTCTCCGACGTACTTTGTAAATCCGACTACCACAAAAAAGTCTTTGCATTTTTCATATTAATATATATCCTATGACACTCACATATAAAGTGGCTTTCTATTTATAAAAGAATTTTCAAAATCGGTTTAGTACTTCCTGAGTTTACCCCCTACAAACTCACAAACTTTACCTCTTTATAATATTGTTAGTATAAATAGAAACCCTGAAGTAAAGTAGATTTATAACTTTCCCTGGTGGTTAATAATATGAGCATTACATGTGGTAGTAGTTAGTATTTTTGAATAATCTGAATAGAAGCTAATGTGATAATAATAATAGTCATGTGTGAACTAGAAACAATCTCGGAATCCGGAAATAAGGTTTATCTTTTAATTTCTTTAATAATTAGCATTAATTCATAATGTGGGAATTATCTAAACTCATTTAGATGTATTTTAGTATTTCTGGATGCAAATACATTTTGTAATATAACTGTACGATAGTATATATACAAGTAATCCGATTACCGGGTATAAAGAAGTCGATTATGTAATGAAAAAGTTGATCGTTGTTGAGATTTGAACTAATATGCGAGTAAATAAAAAGTGTCATTAGAAGGTATTTCACTCGTTCTGACCTATCCCTACACTGGCAATATAGTGGAAAAAATCTTGTATATAAATTAAAAAAACAGGGTGTGTCGTAAAGAGAGACAATGGAAGTGAAACTTTTGTATTAGAGGGAAACATCCCAATTATTCAACAATCATTTTGAATAGTATAGATTGTGTTCAGTGCTCGACACGCTGACTGAACGCAGTACAAGTAACCCCGGACAACGAGAAATAAAGAACGCGAGAAGAATGTATGTCTCGCTGTTCTCCAATACCCAAAGGCAAGCGACACACTGCTCCCACTCTACCCGGCACAGTGTTTACACCCACCACTGCATCGTCACACAAAAAGGTTGCGGATTAGAATTTCAAAGCACTCTCATAAGAAGTCTCAGTCATCGAGAAGAACCGGCGAGAAACTCGATCGGGTTTATTTTTTTAACATGCATATATGTAATATACATTACACGTTACAATCGTTTTTAATGGATGCACATAGAGGGGTATATTCCAGACATCACTATCGTTCACATATTGATCCGCTCTATAATAACCTTTTGACACCAAAACCCGCTTGACGTGGCGCTTAAACTCACAATCCGGCAAATCGGTTATATCCTTTGGGACTTTAATGTAATATAATGTGTATATTGAAATTCAATAACAAATGAGACCTTTCATGGCATGGCTGGCTAGCTGCCACGCTCAAAGAGAACTGCAGCCAAGCACCTGGAGGTCTGTTAGGCAGCTAAGCCAGGTTTTTCTATGCTTAAAGTATTACCATTCTGAGACGCATCTTCTATACATATAATAAGAATGTAAAACTAACGTGTCTGTACTTTTTAGATTTTTGTAAAAAAAATATCTGTCTGTTTGTATGAACACGCATCACTGCTAAAAAAACTGCGTTCACGATAAAACCTCTTATCAAAATCATAAAGCATATCCTCAAGCAACTTTTAGTTTTTGTTTCATTAAAATCGGTCCGGTCTGTCAAAACTTATTGCACTTTTAATGACGACGCGGCGTAAGTACGAGAGAAAAGTAGATAAGTAAATGGACTAATACATTCAGATTACTTTATTAATCGCTGTTTTTTTTTTAGGTTCCACGCGAACGAAGTCGCGGACACAGCTGGTCAACATTAAAATATATAAATAACTAAAAACACTTCCACTTTGTTACCATTTTTTATAGCTGTAAGTTGTTATGTACTATATACGGTCGCTTATCATTACGTTTTTCCAAGTGAAGGAAAAACCGGGGGCAAAACCCACGATTTTCATTATCTAAATATACATTTGTCATGAAAACACTGTCAGGTCGGGTGTAAAATGTAATAAATAATTATTTTAAATGCCTCGGAAAGTTAAAATATATAAGTAACTAGAATTCGTCGACTAACTAACACCGATAACTTCGCTCACGCGAATTAAGTTTATAATTAGTGGTCTTATGAAAAAGTATCACTACATAGTATAAGACAAAGTCACTTTCTCTGTCCCTATATCCCTATGTATGCTTAAATCTTTAAAACTACGCAACGGATTTTGATGCGGTTTTTTTTAATAGATAGAGTGATTGAAGAGGAAGGTTTATATCTATAATAACATCCATTAAATATTGGAGAAACACTGTTATTTTTGAGTTTTCTATTGTGATGTTGTAAATAATTACATTTTTTCCGCTTATATTGCAAGAAACGCAGGCGGGCCACGGGCAGTAATGAATAAATCAAAACTACTGGATCGATTTTAATCATTTCATTCAGTGAATGACATAGGCTATATATTTTATACCCGTGCGAAGCCGGAGCGGGCCGCTAGTTACAATATAAAACACAAAACCTCCCTCGTGACTTAAGACCTGCATGCAATTCGATTTCATAGATTTCAAGCGATGTACGTTCTAACTAGGAAAACCAACTATTTTATGATTTTTATAAATAAAACAACCGATTGCCGAATATATACGCTATACTATATATATATACTAATATATATACGCTCATCACCTCAAAACGGCTATACCTACTTGGTTAATTATTTTTGAAGTTATACTTCTTTTGACGCGTTGGGGAAAAATGATGAGAGTAAACCGACACCCTGAAGTTATTACGATGCGCGTGCACACCGTCACGAAATACCGATACCCTGAAGTTAGCTATAGTCAACATTTTGTTTCTTTGTATTTGTTGTTTGTATTTCTTTGTATTAAAACTTTCAATGTATTAAATACCTTTTTTCTATTGTTAGTGTCGTTTTTCCTACAATCGTAGAATAAGGCGAAAGATAAAAATTTTAGAAAAGGTTTTTATCTTGTTACGCCAAAGAAGTATAACTTCTAACGCGTGTACATAAGTATACACACACTTTCTTTTATTTGTTATGTTTGCAATCGTCATGACATGGTATATATAAGAAAATGTTTAAAAAATCGTAGAGGAAATATAAAAAAAAATGGGCTAAAAAATCTCCATATACAACCTATAAATGTATTTAAAAAAGATTCCACAAAAAACCCAGTTCGTGTTACAACACTAAAAAAAAACAAAATTGTACGCACTCCGACAATGGAATGATAAAATTGAATCATTTGAGTATGTATACACAATAAACGTAATCTCCCAGAAACGCACGTTGTACCTACATACAAGAGCAATTTAAATAATTCCAACACAACCATTAGTCACGCCACATAATCAAACAGCCTATACTAATAGCTTATTTACAGATAAAAAATATATATATTGTCTATTCTTTTACAAAAGTTTACCCGTTCCCTACTGAAGGGAGACTATTACCAAAAATACCTAAACGGATGTTATAAAATAGCATTATGGGCCGATTATACACAAAAAAAAAAGAACACTTCCGCTACTAAAACACTGTGTGACACGAATAGGAATGGAAGTATTAACATTTTCGATATCATTAAATACACGGATTTAAAAAGCCCGCGATCAGTGCCTCGGTATAAAAAATATATATAAAGGACATTTAAACCCTTTATCTATGGTTGCAGGAGAGCGCAACAACTCGAACGTCACCGTGACATTTCGACAAAATGGCGTAATTAATTTGAATTGGTTTTAAAAGCATACGGGCGTAACTTTTAATTGAACTCTATTTACTTTTCTCTGAGTACGGGCGGGAATCAGCTTATTAGCTAACTTATCTTATTAGTTATTATATTAGGTATTATGCTTATGAGCTATTATTATAATAGCTTATTACTATTAGCTATTGCTCCTCAGATTTTGATATAATATTTCTTCTTTGGATTTCTCTATACTAAATCTTGTTGGTCAAGTGGTTTGTTTGGCGACATAGGTAGCTATTTAGGTATTCGATGTTTATAGTTTTGAAGCATGACTTGTACTAACATTTTTTACAGAATTCACACAGGTACATTAAACAATGTAAATAGATAACAATATCGAAGGAAAAAGACCGTGATAATAGCTAAATTTTAGATATGTTCTTATATAGCGGTATATATTATTATACGTACGAAAAAAAACTGTGTGTAGTTCACAAGCGGTAGAAGTGAAAGTTTCAAAAAGAAAGCAGGAACAGCGTATTTCTCACTGTTCTCCAATACGCGGAGGCAAGTGAAACCCTGCTCCCTCTATACCCGACACAGTGTTTACTTCCATCACTTTTAATCACACAAAAAGGTTGAGGATTAGAATTTCAAAACCCTCCCTTTCGAATTTTCACGTCATAAAACAATGGAATTCTTCGCGTTTAAAATTGCTAATACATAATGGGTCGGCGTGGTAAAGAGGTCTTTACTACAGATGTAGAACCCTTACAGGCTTTTATTTGTATCTGTTGCCTACGCCTTAACGAAGGACGTGCAATTGGCTTGTTTTCAGTGTTATCTGAGATTAGAAGCTGTTAGGCGAACAAAAAAATACTATTATAAAAGTTTTTTGTTATTTTCGTCCTTGTCTTGCCTCGGTCTTCGCATGGCAGTATTATTGTCGTAATTGTCTAGATTTTAGATTAGATTTATTCTTATAACTATTCGATTGTATAAATTATATTTGTGTTTTTAGCAACCAATCTTGTAGTAGATTATTGCTGCCATTGTCGAGTAATTAATAATATTACAAGTGTCATGTAATTATTTCAATGTTCCAACAAGATGGTGGCTCCCCTGTTAGAACTTTCCAGGGAGTTTTTGTGGCAAGTCAAAATCCATGCTCCGTGGTAATATTTCCCATCCAATTCACTTGTACACAATAACCGAACTATATTACGTAAAACACCAACAATATTACAAAATATAGAGTCAAATAACACAAGATTATGAATAAAATATAAAATCGACTACCCGCCGAAAACTCCAAGGAGCATTATCGTTATAATTGTTTAGATTTCAGATTAAATTTATTTTTATAACTATCCTATTGTATAAATTATATTTGTTTGGACAAAAATCCCATGAAAGTTTTATCTATCCGTATAAAAATGTTGACTTGTCGATTTTTACTTGCGCCTTGATTTGTGTGGCCCGCGATACGTGCCAGATCTCGGATCGGGAATATTTGCGCGCGGCGTCGTGTGCGGTCCGGCTTTCGCGCCAAAACCGCTGTCGAATTACAAACGAGATTGCCTCCTGTTTGAATTTAGAAATGATTCAAATCGTAACTCTTTCTATTACTGGCATGTTGGCGGCACATACTTTAAATATATATTTTTTTAAGTTACATTTACCATATATATTATTTAGACCTGTCTAAATCCAGTAATTTTTTATACAGTTTTATTTTTAAGAACCACGTAATTAGAAGGTCTTTTTGACATGGTAGTAGCGAACAATGCGTTTCATCCTCAATAATCTATACTAATATTATAATGCAGGAGGGTTTGTTTGTTTGGTTTAACGCGCTAATCTTAGGAACTACTGGTCCGATTGGAAAAATTCTTTCAGTGTTAGATAGCTCATGTATCGAGGAAGGCTATAATCTATCTATATCAATCTAAGACCAATATGAGCGGAGCACCGATGAATCCTGTTTCAAAATCGGGGTTTTTCCTTTTTGAGCACTTCCGCTGCGTGTCAGCGTTAGCATAAAGTAACTATTCCATGCGAACGAAGTTGCGGGTAGAAGCTAGTTACGTATATGAAATTATATCTAATATAGATTATATAATTCTATTTGCAAAAGTTATCTACAAATTAAATCAGACATGATTAACTAGCTAGTGCCCGCGACTTCGTCCGCGCGGAATAGTTATTTTGGAAAAACGCTAACACGCAGCCGAAGCTCTCAAAAGGAACAATACATGATTTGGAAAAATTCTTCATCGGAGCTCCGCTCTTATTGGTCTTAGCGTGATAAGTGTAAGATAATAGTTTATAATCTTCCTCGATAAATGAGCTATCACTGAAAGAATTTTTCAATTCAGACCAGTAGTTCCTGAGACTAGCGCGTTCAAGCAAACAAACTGTTCATCTTTATAATATTAGTAAAATAGTACATATTATAGAATTAGAAATACAGATCAACTACTACAATATAGTTAAGGACTTGAAAATTCTCTTTAGATACCATAATTAGAGCGTTTTATGATATAATTACAGCATTTGTAATTTATGAGAAAAGAATCCTCAAGTTATTTTACTCCAAAGTACAGCCAATTAATAAATTAATAAACATTTTCATTGAATTCATCTTACATTTTATTAGAATCACGACCATAGAGTATATTAATTTAAATAAGAACTCGACTTTTTACATCATCTGTATTAAATCGCACTGGCTGCATTAAAAAAAGGAAACTAATAAAAATTCACGTCGTTCGAAATTCAAACAGTGATTGGAACTCTCCAAATCGTTAGCCGCAAAAATCGACACCATCGTTCGGCGTCGACATCTTAAGAACACGGCAAAGCTATATTTGACTGTTTTTTATAGTGTTCCGTATGTAATAATAAATTTACTATTATTTGAAGAACTTCTTTAATTGTATAAATTTGTAAGTAACTCTGATTCGCCTAGGATACACTATTTAATACTTTACTAGTTAATATAAGAAATGGTTTTATGAACAACTAGCCGACATCAGCGACTATATCGTTTCTCATATTAACAATATATCTTATGTACAGACGAAGAAACTTAAAGACATCGAAACACATCGCTGAACGCATAACTCTTATAAAAATATTTATTTCTTATAATTCTAATAACTTTATATATCATAGACATAGATATCACATTTGATTATTACAATAAAAGTATCTAATTAAAATACTTCATCGTCGCTTATTCATTTCATTATTTCTCAGACTAAAATTGCCCATGGAATCGTTTCACTATTCGACAGCTGCCGGAGGATTCAAAACAAACAAAAAAAAAGCACGTTCTAAATTCAAAAAAGGAACTACAATTGGGTCGTCTAGATACTTATCTACGGGCTCCTAATGGGCTATTGTCTTCCGAATGTCCGTTGGAGAATTTTTGAATTTCGAATGACGTTCTATGTTTTTTTTCCCCCGTGAGTTTAATTGCGGCAATTTTTACGGATGTCACTCTATGCGGCCAGGCTTTTTACGAGACACGACTATTTGATTTAAACCTGCGACGTAAACATCTTTAGCGTAATCTTTTTTGTCTATGTCATCATAGTTTTTTAAATATATTTTTTCACTTGATACAAAGCTTTTTAAATAGACGTCTAAACAGCGCTCCCGGTGGCATAAAAAATTAATTTCTTTGCATACCATTATAAATCAAGCGTAGATAAACTTAAACAAGACGATCGCAAAAACTGACCACCAGTCTTCATAGTTAACAAGGCTTGAAAAATTTGGCTCATTATTAAATGGACAAAACTTTAGATGAGTTTTTTATCTGAATGTTAGACTGTCATGTACTTAATCGGTTTTTTATTCATAAGCTTGCGTTATTTGACGCTATACTATGTAATCTTGGTTATTGTGCACGAATGAGGTAGATTCAAAATAATAACTGGTAACGTGAATTCGGAGATGTCATAAAAACTAAGCGATTTTCGGTAGGGAAAAAAGTTATGGCTTCGTATCATCGATGACCTCGACATGCTCGCATTGCGCTTGCATCAGTATTTTTTTTGAAGTAACACTTCTTTAGGCGCGACTAGGAGGTAACTGAACGACAATGCAACGGAAGTCCGTTACGGCAATATGGCGTCACGTTTCTGTACCATCCGATTTTTTAATATTTTTGATTTTGTCAATAAATAGTTTATAAACAAAGCAATTAATTTTTTTGAAAAAAAAAATGAAATTGAAAATTGAATAATAATAAAAATCATACAACAGAATTAACTATGTATACATGGACGCGCGACCGTACTGCGTTCTGGTTTCAAATTAAATCGAAGCTTCATTATCTGTAGTGCCGCCATCTATCAGCTAATTCGGAACTTCAATAACACAGGAAATGTTATTAGCAACTCTTTGTTATAAAGTAAATAAAATATAGGAAAGAATTTATGTCAGTTACCATATTTGATATGAATTGATTAATTAATTTATTAATTATTGCTTTAAAATGTATAGTGGTCGACGATAATAAATGTACATATAATATTACTAGTGTTAAATCCTCAATAAATGCCTTTTTAAATTCTCATATGATGTATTTATTTTTAACTTAATCGCCATATTTTATAACACCAAAAAAGTTTTACTTCAATCGCGTGTGACGGTTACACGCACTCATTATTTTCTATGTCATAGGAGGCAAACGAACAGGTTGGTCACATGATGTTAAGCGATCACCACCGTCCATAGACGCTAGCAACATCTACGCGTAATTCTAATATTGTGCTTATGTAGCCCATGATATGTTTGACTAATAAAATATATATAATTATTGTTCAGAGTGTGAATAGGTGTAAAAACCCGACTAATGTTGATAATTTAAATATAGAAATTTAAGATAAGAACATGGTTATTAAATTGATTTGAGTTTTCACTTCTACCGGCAATTCTTGTCAAAGCCTTGACTTTTTTACGAACTGACTGACTTTTAGCTTGCCAGGTTCTTACAGCTTTATGGAGACAGTTCGTCAGACTTCACCCTTACAACGGCTGCAATTATTATACATAACATAAGCGACACGTAACAAGCACGTTGCTAGGTGTCGGGGACTACGACGGACCACACGGCGGCGATGGGTAGGTAATGACCTCCGGCCGCTGTAAATCGGGCCTGGGGGCGATGGACACGGGCATGTCCGCCGCCCTGGCAGTTTAACTGCACAGGCCCATGTGGTGGAGGCGCATCGGCACAGTTCGTCATGGGGGTTCTAACATCCACTCCCTCTTTGAGGGATCTACAATCTTTGAGCCCTCAGACCGCAGTCAGGGCCTCTTGGAGAGCCTGCACCTGTCGGGGGAGCAGACGCAGTGCCGGTCGGTAGTCCCTGCTCCCCCGCCTAAAAGGTATATGAAGGCAGCATGGGGTTTCAGTCTGTGCGAAACGGACATAACCCATCCTCAGCTGCCCGACGGGATGGGTATCTGTTAGGGATCTCCCTATGTTAAAAAGGGCTTTATGGCGAGCGCTTAAGTTGATCAGCCATATAGCAACAAACTCAAGAGCGGCTAAGTGTTGTCTAAGTTGTATTGACTTAACTACAACATCGCGGCTGTTGAATCTAAGTTACTAGAAAGTTCTAAAAAGGGGCTGCCATTTTGACTGAATATGACGAATAAAGATTACAAAATAAAAGCTTCGATTCGTCAATGGTAATGAAGAAAGTTACGATACATTTTTAGAATATATACCAAACAAAAAATAAATGAAAATCGGTTGATAAAGAGAGCAGAAATAGACACTGAACTGTTTTATTTCTATCTATTTATACATAGACTGTATATATTTTAAAATACCACAAGGACGACGCATCCCGTAAACTGGAGGCGGGTCAGTACATTCGAGTAATAAATTCGTTGTAAAAAAAAAAGGAACAATAAAAAAAGTCAATTAAGTAAACGCATTTATAAGAAATGCCGGCGTACATAAAATAAAGTCCGAGCGGCCAGTAACTTAGAGCCGTTAAAAAAAAATAAACGCAGTTCGTTTTTTAAAAGGGGCCAATGAAAAATCGCGGTTGATACGCGTAATGTCCTACCGAATTTTGAAATCAGAAACGGTTTTTAGAACAAAAAATCCGTGGAGAGGCTTTTCTTTGGTGCTTTACAACATTGTACTATGATTCCCAAAACACATTTCTATATTAACAAAGCTGTTGTTCTGTCTGTAGATATATATTTTTCCAAATGTTGTAACAGATACTTATAAGTAGTTACTGACATGGAATTTGACTGTTAACAGATTTTTGTCTGTCGGTTTGTATGTCTAGATTAAATTCAAAAACTTCTAAACAAATCATAATAAACCATTATTCACGAGGAGTGTATGACATTCGTTAATGTGTTGAATAAAGTATATTGAATATGAATACTTGACAGTTTGGAATTATATTTGTTTTTATGTAAGAAAAGTAAATAGAATATTTTAAAAAATGTCTAAAAAAAATTAAATACAAAATATGAGCAAAACAAAAATTTACGAGACGTAAATAATAATTACTGTTATAAACGCACGTGAAGCCGTGGGCAAACCTATTATAGATAATATAAATGACATACGCGTAATGTTTTTAAATTTTATTTTGACAACCAATCTTCTTCTTTCTGTCGTTGTCGAGTAAATAATATAAATATAACAAGGCGATAATTCCAATGTTCTGACAAGATAGCGGCTCCCTTGTTTAGAACTTTTCACTGAGTTTCTATGGCATCTCAAAATTCATACCCGTAGGTATTATTTACCACCCATTTCACTTGTGCATAATAACAGATCTATATTACGTAAAATCCCAACAACTCTACAGAGTATAGAGTCGAATAACACAAGATTATTGATAAAAAAAATAGTGCCTGAAGTCCCTCTGCGTGGATGAAGTGAAACTTCGTAATGTGTCATATTGTTTCTTTGAAACAAACTTTATTAACATTGCTTACAATTCACAATTGATCACATCTTTTGGTTATCATTTTCGAGTGGAGAAATATCCAAATCTATAACATTTACAATGGGATTATGATAACTAAAGTAAGATACGAAATGTTTGATTATTTTTCTCACTCTGTCTCTTTCTATTCCCCCTCCCCAGGAGCGTTGAAAGTTTAACGCAACAGTGCTTTCATACCCCCTCCGTGGTAGCGTTAAACGTTTAACGCAACCTTGCTGGAAGTCGCATTAGAAGTTTCACTTCAATATAAGATCCACTACATGACAGACCAAGACACAACTAAATACTCCATAAGCGTATAGGTAAATAGTTTATTAAAAAACGTTGAGGCAGTCATAAGAACTGCCGACAGAAATGAAAACTCAAAACAGCAGTGCCCTTTTTTAAATTATATTTATAGTGTGAATTATTTAATTTTCATAATTGTATATTAGAATTATTAACATTAGTCTGGATTTCACATCTGTTGGCACAGGGAGCAATAATTACTTATTTCTTATAAAGTTTATTAATAAGTCAAGCCTATGATGCGCTGTAAAATATCAACATTACCTGTAACCAGGCCGCTAGTGTGACGCAAACCGCGCAAGCGCAATACGGCCAGTCGTGCTTACTAGCATGTTAGCACGCGAAATTATTAATTTATCTCTTCCCAAAAAACACCGCTCGAAGGGCGTATAGAAGTTTATAATTCAAAAAAAGAATTCATTTGACAACTCAACAGTATTGCAAACCTAACAGCATTACCGACGAAAACAAATTCAAAATAAGAACAAGAGCGTTTCGAATTCAAATCTACTGCCGCCCGTATATAAATTTGTTTGGCGACATTCGTTTCTTTTTTTTTATAATTTAAGGCGACGTTTAACGCGTTATGCGATAAAGTGTTTACAGACTTATTCGCGGCCAGTGACGTACTGAAATTATTTGACTAATTTATTTCGAATTTCGAAGCACAGATTATGTTCATATATTTTTTACTTTTTAATTAAATAAGCAAAGGCGCGAATAGTTTGCTTATATCTGAACGTTTTTGGCAGGATTTTAATCTGTTATGCAGCGGTTTCTAATTGTTATTTTTAATATTGAATTATTTAACCTTATATTATTTTAATATTGATGGTATTTTCTGTAATATAGCTTGGTTATTCTCTTTACGTTAAAATTAATTCTGTGATGCCACAAAAACTCCATGGAAATTTGTAATAAGAAGGCCGCCAAAAGCGTCTTTTTTCTAGCACATCAGCTTTTGCACCGTTCAACTAATCGCCAATAAAACGTGTAGTATGTATACTTCTTTTCAAGTATATCTATGACAACCAATTTTCTAGATTATTACTTCTATTATAGATTATATTACCAGTGTCCTGCAATAAAATCAATGTTCTAACAAGATGGCGGCTCCCTTATAAACTCTCCATGGAGTTTTTGTGGCATCTCAGATTCATTCTCCGTTTTTTATTTCCCGTGCACTTCAATTGTGCCCAATAACCAAACTATATTACGTGAAGCACCATTATATATTATGAACCAATATCTAGACTTAATATTACAAAGCGGAAAAGTTAGTTTGCTTGATCGCACCAATCTCAGGAACTACCGGTCCGATTTGAAAAACTCTTTCAGTGTTAGATACCTCATTTATCGAGGAAGGCTATAGGCTAAATATAATCACATTAAGACCAATAGGAGCGGAATACCAATAGAGAATGTTTCCAATTCTCTTTCAGCTTCTAAGTAAACGAAGTCGCGAGTTAAAGTTAACGTTAGCACAAAGTAACTATTTCACGGGGCAGAAGTCAGTTAAATATAAAATCCACCTAATGACATACTAAGATGCCGCCAAACACTCACATGTGTATTTGGAGACGAAGATACTGATACGATATAAATTTTGTTCCAAGTCAACTATTTACCTCGATACTAAATACACTCTATTTACTTACAAAATCTAATACGGTTTTGCGAGAAACACATGAATTCCCATCTGCACCTCTCGTTATAAGTTTGTCCGCTAAGCGAACAACGAAATTAAGGTAATAAATATACGTATTAAATCTGAGAACAGATATCGTGTCCGTATGTTCACGCTATCGCCGATATGAATTATCCCATTTATACTAACTTACCATATACAGGTTGTTCCAAATTTTAGAATGAATAATTAAATTAGTTATATAAACGATTTGCCGGATTGTGACTTTAAGCGCCATGTCATGCGGGTTTTGGTGTCAAAAGGCTATTATAGAGTACATCAGTATGCGAACGATATCTGGAATTAATTCATCACTTTGCCTCCACTAAAAACGATTGTGACTTGTAATGTATTCTAAATCTTTATATATAAATTTCTTCTGTACTTGTTTATGTCACTGAACTCCTCCTAAACGGTTGGACCGATTTTGATGAAATTTTGTGTGCGTGTTCCAGTGGATCCGAGAATGGTTTAGATTCATAATTGGACCCGGTAGGTGGCGCTGCGGTTAGCTTTTACGATTTTTCTTAATTATCAATGCAGGACAACGTCCACCCGGTCCGTTAGTATAATGTTAAAAAGATCATGCCGATCTTTTACAAAAGGCAGTTTTTCAAAGTTTTTACGGACATACATTAAATTATCAAGAATGTATAGGGAGGGTAGAGTTACAGAACAGAGATACAGAGTTCCTGAAACTTCGTTTTTAATGATTCGCGAGATCCCATATTATTGTTAGATAAGTGGCAACACCGCCTCCCTGTTCTGTAATGTGTCAAGGTGTGCATACGTTATACGAGTGCATTGTGATTGTGATTGAAGCAATAAATAGTTTACACAAAGTTTATCGTTCAATGCGTCAAATCTCATGCCAAATATACACACCCTGTATATAGACCACGAAATAATAATCAAACGATCGCCGCCCATACTGTCTCATAGAAAAAACGTTCGCTATCTCCGTCTAACGTGTGTTAATAGTTACACTCGTCCCATTCTCACACAATAATGGGTGCCGGTAACTGGGAAATTAATATACTCGATGGACCAGTATATCTTGCTATTTGGTTTTATATATCCGATATTAGATCGCGGTGTCTGTCTCGAGTATGGCCACCATACACTATTTATAACACGCGGATTTGCGTGTCGTTTCTAGCTGTGTATATATAGTAGTTTGGCCAAAAACAAAAAGTGTGTGTGTACTTATGTACACGCGTTAGAAGTTATACTTCTTTGGCGTAACAAGATAAAAATCTTTTCAAAAATCTTATCTTTCGCCTTATTCTACGTTTGTAGAAGAAAACGACACTAACAATAGAAAACAGGTGTTTAATACATTGAAAGTTTTAATACAAAGAAACAAAATGTTGACTATAGCTAACTTCAGGGTGTCGGTTTTACGTGACGGTGTGCGCGCGCATCGTAAAAATTTACTCTCATTATTTTTCCCTAACGCGCCACAAGAAATATAAATTCAAAAATTTCGGAAGTGACAACTTCTTTAGGCGCGTTGAGCGGTATTTTTGGCAGGAGATAAATTTATAATTTCGCGTCGTGACATGCTAGTTAGCGTGACCGACCGTATTACGCTTGCGCGGCCTGGGTCAGACTAGCGACGCATAGTATAAGAGTCTGTGTATATCTAATATTGTTATTTTGTATTGAGATTGTGCAGAACTTTATAAAAAATTATATAAAGGCATGTAAAAGAGAGACTAGTAATGGTAATTTCAATTTACAAGTTATCAAATTTAAAATAATGTACACTATAATATTGATTTAAATATTCAAGAAAGCGCACAGTATAAATTCCATTGTTTTGAGTGTTCACTTCTGTTGGGTACCCTTATGAGTGCCTCAACTTTTTCTGTCTTTAGTTAGTCCCATATAAATAACGTGCGATTATTTTTATTCGGAATTTTATTGCGTTCCAACGAATTCTTGTACATAAATGAATACATGGCATGGTTTTTCGTTAAATAGACTCCTTTAAAAAATATTCAAAGTCAAAGTTCAACCGCAAATCTATACGATAACTTCAAATTTTTCTTATATTTTATTTATGACGTAATATCTCAAAAACATAAAACATCAGAACGCAGTAAAATCTATATCTACACATATGATAAGAATGTATATATAACGTGTCTGTACTTTTTCGATTTTGTAAAGAAAATATTGCAAGTGTCTAGGCATAAGTAATAAAACACATTACAATCATTTTTAGAAATGTCTGTCTGTATGTATGAAGACGCATAACTGTAAACATACTGCGTTCATGATAAAACCTCGTCAAGAGAATCATAAAGCATATCTCCGAGTAATATTTAGTCTTTGTTTCATTAGAATTATGTAGATGGTAGAGGCACGCTGAAGCTATTACTGATTTCAGCATGAATGGGTCGGCTCGCCCGCGGTACTACCACCCGACACACAGAAACACCGACGTGAAGTAACAGTGCTTTCATTGTTGCGTTTCGTTCGGTCTGTGAGAGCGCTGGAGGCCCACCTCCCCCTCTTCCTTGCCTCCTCCCAAACACAGGCTGGCAACGCACTTACGACTCCCCTGATGTTGTTAGTGTCTATCGACGGTAGTGATCACTTAACATCAGGTGACTCACATGTTCGTTTGCCTCCTATGATAAAAAACGGTCGCCATAGCAATATCAATGTCCGTTGCGTAGTTTAGAAGAATTAAAGGGAAATACAGACAGACGCGCATAGTGACTTTATTTCATACAATTTATAATGAATACTAATTTACTCACTGTATTGCTCTATCCTTTGTTATAACGAGATATTTTTGAACCAAACTTTAAAATTTATATTTTAAAAATGACCATAAACCAACCCCTGGGAATGGAAGACGGCTCTTCATATACTGGACACTCCCATCTCTATATTTCTCATAGAAACACATAATTTATTATCGCCGTGCGTGAAATAATTACCTACATCCATTTCGTTTTTTTATATGTACCTACATATACACCCGAAATTAATAATGTGTATATGATTTTTGGTAATATTATGGGATAGGATTTTTTATTACATTTAGGTACTGACGACCTCTTTTTGAACGAAGTAGTCGAGTGGTTTGATCGATGGAATATAATTCCGATGTCCGTATGTTCGAACCCCGCATTGTACTAACGAATTTTCTGAATTTCGAGTACATTTATCAATATAAATTGGTGACAGTATTGGTTGACGACGAAGGAATACATCGTGAGGTAACCTGAACCTGAGAAATATTCTTGTAGTACCACTGCACGTGGGAATATATAAAACTGTAGATCGCCCAAACAGAGCGTATTCACGCCCACGCGCGCGTACACCACAAATTACGCCGCCGTAGTTTGGGGGTCAATTTCGCTCCGGCACACCAAATTAGGTCCTCATCGGCGTCGAGCCCTTGAGTGCGCTGCTCGCGCGATACACTGACACAAAGTATTACATTACTGCGACAACATTACACATATCTCTTTTTATGAAACTCTTTATATGAAAAGAGTGAGTGAGTGGGACAGAAAACAGAGAGATTTCTAAAGATATTGGCGGAATAGACAGATTGATGTTCAGTTTTAGTTTACTGAAATTTCATCCACACGAACTCGATGGGTGGATGTCTTCCACGGTGATGTTCTCGAGGTAAATTCTACCTCGTACTTCGCCCCTGTGGAAACGACTCCCAGTGGCGGTGTTTCCAAACCATTACTAATTACAAGCCCTTAAGAAACGAGCGTACACTTCTTTAGAAAGCCGGCAATGCACTTGCGACTGCCCTGGTGTTGCTAGTGTCTATAGACGACGGTGATCACTTACCCTCAGGTGACCCGACTGTTCGTTTGCCTCCTATAATATAAAAAAAAACACTTTAAATAATTACATGGTCGTACTATAAAAGCAAAATTAGTTTTAGTTTCGTCGTCGGTTTGTGAGTAAGATATATTGTAGTCCAAAATATAATTCCCATAAATTACAAACACCCTACACATAATCAAAGCGGCCATGTTGAACTTGAAAAGTAAAAAAAGAAATTGTAATCTGTGGCCGCGGGATGACTTCATATAATCTATGGTCTGGATGACTCTATATTATCTATGATTTTTATTATTGCTTCGCTCGAGTTTTTTACCTTTCACGAAACATATTATTTGATAAATGCACGCCGCGGTCATTATGTAGGAGAAATTTATGGAGTTTATATTCTTTATGATAAAGCCCGAGAGTTGATGACTTAGTTGAATACAAAATAATTTGATTGAAGAAGGCGTTACTTTGCGGAAATCTATAATTTAAATATTATTTATTTATTCTCGTTCAACAATAGAACACAAATTAAATTTGTCTCCCTTTTAATATTAGGCACAAATTTAAAAAATTATGGAATTAAAGAAAAATGTGAAAGTTACTTCAAAGAAAACAATTAAATGTGGTAATTACAGAAGTTACATGCAAATATCATCTCTTATGTTTTTTTTTTTTCGAACTGTCTACGCTATCGGCCTAGTAAGATTTTAACAGCTTCACCGGACTGCAAAGGCGAGCGCTTAAGGCACTCGGCCGATTTCATTTTGACAACTAGCTCAAGGGTGCACAGCACACCTCGGCTTGGGCTGTTGCCTAGTTTATGCAATTCGCGACCTAACTGAGTTAACTTAAGCTAAACTACATATTCATACGTATATAAGTTAGTGAGATATATATGTGTACCAAGCATATATGCCTCAGTAGCTCTTATATGTATTTCGTGTCGATTCGATAAGGGGAAAACTAAAACCCTTCCACTTCCATGTGTAAGCGTGTGTGCGTGCACGTGTGTGGAGGTGATATGTGTAATGTTGTCGCAGTGATGTAAGACTTTGTGTCACTGTATTCGCGCGAGCAGCGTACTCAAGGGCTCCACGCCGAGGGTTAATCTTTTATGTCATCTAATTATTAGTAAGCCTTCCTTATATTTCCATAAAAACATTCTGTATAATAGATTATAATAGTAAGAAACCTTATTTGAGCTATGTGAAACTTAGGGCAGTGGCCAAGACTAGATATAAATGTCACTCAAATCATTCAAATTGGCAAAAATATGTGGACTCGTACTCGTACGTACGTACTCGTAACCACTGCAATAAAGTATACAGGGATGCCTAACGTCGATATATTCACGAATCAGTTGCAGCTGGTGACACTGCAAAAGTCTGGAAATTTCTACGAAAAATAGGCTTGGTAAATCTCGCCAAGTTACAACTCCCAAAGGCCTAGACATCGAATCACTAAATAAACATTTCTCTTCTTCAACCATCTTTGATATTAATCTAAAGGCTAACACACTACAGTATCTGTCATCATTGCCAAAACCTAGCTATCACGATTTCAAATTTACACAGATACCCGTTACTGATGTTAAATCGAGCATCATGGCGATTACATCGCAAGCTGTAGGCAGTGACGAGATCAGTCGTAAAATGGTTATATTAATTCTAGAAGAAGTTCTTCCTATACTCTGTCACATTTTCAATCTTTCCGTGACGAGTGACGCGTTTCCAGCTGCCTGGAAAGACGCTTATATCATACCTATCCCTAAAAAATCCAATCCTGTGCTGTTCTCAGAGTATCGTCCTGTTTGTATATTACCATTTCTCGCTAAAGTTCTAGAACAACTTGTTTATACACAGTTGAATTCATTTCTTTGCAAAAATAATCTTCTTAATCCTTTTTAATCAGGCTTTCGTCCTGGTCACAGTACTGCCACAGCATTGACACATATAACTGACGACATCCGGTCAGGTATGGAGCGCGGACAATTAACGATCCTTGCTTTGCTCGATTTTAGTAACGCGTTCAATACCGTTGACTTTGATGTTCTACTTGGTGTGCTAAACTCACTTATTATCTGTAATAGCTAATGACTGGTTTCGAAGTTATCTAACTGGTCGTCGACAACGTGTCCGTGTCGACGAAACTTTTTCTTCCCTATCAGCGACTTCTACTGGCATGCCACAGGGTGGGGTGTTGTCTCCGTTATATGTCGGAATTTTCATAAATTCTATATCCAACAATTTACTTTCTTCTTACCATTTACACGCTGATGATTTACAAATGTATTCACAGGCTTCCCTCGACAACCTGTCACAAGCTATCGATACTAGCCACAGAGATCTGACACGCATTAGTGGACGGAGTAAAGCCTATGGTCTCAGAATGAATCCTAATAAAATCCAAATCATAATTATTGGCAGCCCTAGGATGACTGCAAAGTTTGAGAAAATGCAAGTGAGTCACTCTATCTGTTAACGAAAACCTCATAAAAATTCGCTCAATAGTTTTTGAGTTTAACGGGAACAGACAGACAGACGTGGCAGAGTACTTTGCTTTATAATATGTAGTGATGCTGATAATCTATATACTATACGGAGTCCCGTAGTATAAATACTTAACTATATATTTACTCATTTTTGTATACTACTAAGTACACGCAGACAGACATTTATACATACTTACATATACATACCTTACATTTAATGCGTGACGCAAATTTTTCCCTAACGTGCCATAAGAACTTTCACCTAAATATAAATTTGTGATTCTTTTTGTCACAATATTATCTACCAACCCCAATAGAGGCGTACTGTGAAGATAGTAATTTAGTAACGCGTTGGGAAAAAAATACCCAAGTCACTTTCAAAAGTCAAATGTTTTGACGTTACTCTCGGCCGATCACAATGGCGGATTTATTGCCAGCGGTGACTTTGTAACGGCGGCCTTTTTATAATTATCAATAGATATTTACCTGTTTCGAGTAATATATCACCTGACAATGTTACGTCGGCTGTTTTCATACGTGGGTGGTCGCGCCCCCTGACGGTGATCGACAAAATGGGACCAAAAAAATATTATAATACATTTTCATGTATTTTTTTTATATACATTTTGTTTGTTCGATTGATCGATCAAGTATAAATAAAGTCAAAATGAATTCAGACATTATTTATGATTAAATTTCAACCACTGTGTCATTAAAAATTTCATTTAACAAACAAATATATTACCATAATCAAATTCAAATTCAAAACACATTATTCAATTTAGGCCCTAAGAAGGCACTTATGAACGTCAAAACTACCACCGGTTCGGAAAACAACCTAGCCATCGAGAAGAACCGGCAAGAAACTCGATCTGGTTTATCTTTTTAACAAATATAAATAATATTTAGAATAATAATATATTCTATATAATAGTAAATTTCACAAACGTTTTTAATGGATGCACAGAGATGAGTCAATTCCAGACATCACCATCGTTCACATATTGATCCACTCTGAACCTGTTTCATTAGTGTCTTAAAAGATTTGTCAAACAATACGACAATAATAAAATTCATTTTGCTAATTTTTTTTATTCCAACTCCGCGTGCGGAAATTACAAAACATTTGTTATAATTTTATGAAACAAATTGTAATGAAAATGTTTTGTAATTACAATATAATCATTACATAGTATAAAACAAAGTCCCCTACCGCGTCTGTCTGTCTGTCTGTTCACGATATACTCAACAACTAGTGTTCGGATTTTCTTGCGGTGTTCACCAATAGATAAAGTAATTAATGAGGAAGGTTTTAGTATATAATTTGTCAAAAGAGAAAACGTAAGAGAGAAACGTAGACAAGTAAATGGACTTAATACATTCAGATGACTTTATTAATCACTGTTTTTAATTAAGCTTCCACGCAGACGAAGTCGCGGGCACAGCTAGTGCATTATAAATTTACAATATAATTTACTTCAATATACAACTTTATTTTGAAAAATTACAATGATGTCTATTAAACAAAAATTAAAGTATAGTGTCACATAGTGCGTTATTAGTGCGAGGAATCCACAGTTCTATGTTTTCCCACATACGGCGGTACTACAAGGACATTCCTCAGGTTCAGGTTTCCTCACGACGCTTTCCTTCACCGTCACACGATAGAGCTACTAATTTAAATTAGTAAATGTACGTAAGGTAACAATATTTTTATCAAAAGTGTAAAAGTGACCATACGTTCAATTCATTTAATTTTAAATTCGCTCTTTTAATTCCGATATTTTTTTAATAAACTAAACGTGCATTTCAAAATAATTATAGTATTTTAAATACTTTTTATGTCTTTAAACGAAGTAGAATTTATTTATTTATTTCAAAGAAAGTTTTTCTCTATATTTTTTTTTAAATTGAAGACATCCGTTACTTTGTTTTGGTGGGAGACATGAGGAAACTTATGCAAGTTCTTTTGGCTCGCGGTTTTACTTACGTGTATGTTTGTCGCTTATGTATTTTTATAACAACTGCAGCGTTTGTAAAGGCGAATTCTGAAAAATTCTTTGATACATTCGGGTTCGATCCTGCGGACATCGGATTGATAATTTCTTTTTTTTTTTTTATTTTAGCTCGGCAAAGTGACTGTACTGTGCCTGATGGTAAGCACAGTACAATCCAAAAACAATGGCGACCACCGAAAGACATACTATCTATCGCCGGTCGCCGCTGTCATGCCGGCCTGAAAGCGACCCAGTCAGGGACAGCCCCCCCCCCTCCGGTTGCTGGATATACACCGGCTGATCCCGGAACGCGACACGCCCAAACGTGTCACTATAGCGGGCGTTCCACCTGGTGTACGGTGGTCGCGATCCAGTCGGGTACAGACACCCTACCACCCCGCAATTTCACCGGTCGAACCACTACAAAACCACGATGCAAAACTACACGACAGATTTTGATCATTTTTTTTTAATATTACTTCTTAGACACTCCTATGTAATCTATTCTATCTTTCAAGTTGGAATAAATTATACATAAATACCTATGTATCATGAAGATAGGTTGAGTAGTTTCTGAGTTCATCGTGGACAAACATTATGACACTGGATTTTTATATATTTAAGATTTATAGAAAACTTCAATTCCCAACGGATGTGGTGTGATTATACACCAATTTTCGTCACAAAAAGATCAGAAATTCTCTATAAAAAAACCAACATCCGGAGTTTCTTTGACCTAGTTTTAGTTGAAAAAAATCCTTTATTTTGTCCATTAAAGTTTCTGCTGACCACAGGAAGTGACATCTGCGAAAAGAACCGCAAGATTTGCGTTTACAAAATAAACTGACCGATTGTTATCATAATTATACGACACTAGCATTCACTCGCGACTACGGCCAGGTTTCATCTATACATATAATGAAAATGAAGTGTCGATAGATAATATAAATATAACAACTTTTTACCGATTGGATATGAAAGTATACACGCTATTGATAACAAAAACGCAATTTGTCTTGCACCTTGCCGTTTGAATTTATATACTTGGTGGTTTTTTATATTAAAGGGGGCAAACGAACAGGTCTGTCACCTGATGTTAAGTGATCACCACCATCCATAGACACTAGCAACTCCAGGGGAGTCGCAAGTGCGTTGCTAACCTGTGTATTAGGGAGGAGGAAGGGGTAGGAGGAGGAGGGAAGGGAGGTGGCCTCTAGCGCTCTCACTGACCGTACGAAACGCAACAATGCAAGCACTATTACTTCATGTCGGATTTCTGCGAGAGGGTGGTACTACCCTGGGCGAGCCGACCCATTCATGCTGAAACCAGTAATAGCTTCAGCGTGACTCTACCAACATAAAAATTGGTCAAATATGTGTTATGAAAAATTGGAAAATGTATAGGTTTTAGGTTTGAAGATGATTATATATGGCAGAGATGCGAGTCCCTCAGACACAAGCTCACTTTGTATAAGACGTGTATCCGTCCTGTGATGACATATAGCAGTCCCGTTTTTGCGCATATGTCGAAAGATAATTTTCATAAGTTGCAGTTTCTTCAAAACCGCGTTTTACGTAAAGTGACCGGTGCCCCGTGGTACATCCGGAGAGTTAATCTACATAGGGACCTAGAGATGCCTTCTATCTGGGCGTACGTAAAACCACTTACGATTAGTTATTTTGAAAAAGCCGCGAATCATCCCAGTCAAAATACGAACCCGTACCAAACGCTGCGCGTTGTAAAAGACGCCCGCGACATATTTTACCGACCCTCCCGATGAAATAACGGCAGTGAACGATCAGTACCAGCCTGTCTCTCCAAACAGAGCGTGCTCACGCCCACGCCCGCGTAACCACAGATCACGCCGCCGTGGTCTAGGGATAAATTTCGCTCCCGCACACCAGACTAGGCCCCCCTCGGCAGCTGCTCAAACCTAGGTCCGTTCCCTCGGCGTGGAGCCCTTGAGTACGCTGCTCGCGCGATACAGTGACACAAAATCTTTGTATCACTGCGACAACATTACACATATCACCTCCACACACGTGCACGCATACACGCTTACACATGCAAGTGGAAGGGTCTTATCTTTTTTCCCTTATCAAACTGAAATAGTTTAGAATATTATCCGATACGAAATATATATAAGAGTTATTGAGTTATGTATGCTTGGTTGTATATGTATGTTTCAACAACTCATATATGTATGAATAGTTAGCTTAGCTTAGGTTAGCTCAGATAGGTCGCGAATTGCATGTATCAGGCAACAGCCAAAGCCGAGGTGTGCCGCGCACCCTTGGAGCTAGTTGTCAAAATAAAATCGGCTGAGTGCCTTAAGCGCTCGCCTTAGTAGTCCGGTGAAGCTGTTAAGACCTTACTTGGTCAATAGCGTAGTCAGTTCGAAGAAAAAAAAAGGCAGAGATGCGAGTGTTAAAAGTGTACGGACAGAGTGGACGCTTAAATCGAGCGTCGAGCGGGTCAGAGCGTGCAGCTTTCGTGTCAAACAGATGCATTAACACGTATAGGTATCCTGAGTGTCGCGCGAGCGGATCTCTCTGCCGCTCCAAGCCCCGCCGAACGCATATTCAATCAGCCCGTACACTAAGATGGATGTGTAACTAGAATGGATAAGATTACGAATGAGTATATCAGAGGAAGTTTGAAAATAGCACCAGTGACAGAGAAGTTGAGGAGTAATAAGTTAGTATGGTACGGGCATGCGAGGAGAGATTAAAAATATATAGTGTGGTGTAAGAGGTGTCGAATAACATCATATGACTTGAGACACCCAAGCCAACCTCACCTGCACGTGGTGCACCCTGCTGAATAACGAACGAGGCAATGGCGAAAGGGGGGTGGTAGAGTTTTACAGTCTGACTGGGTCACAACCACCATGTGTATGGTGAAAAAGCCTGTTATAGTGATTCGCTTCAGCGGGTCGCGTTTCGGGATCAGCCTGCGCATATCCAGCTTCTCGCAGGCCGGCATGACAGCGGCGACCAGCGATGGATAGTGTGTCACTCGGTGGTCGCCATTGTTTTTGGATTGTACTACGCTTACCATCAGGTGTGGTGCAGTCATTTTGCCGGGCTAGAATAAAATATATATATATATATATATATATATATATATATATATATATATATAACTAGAGAAGTTTAGAGTATGATGGTAGACGAATACAGGAAGACCGAAAAAGGTATGGATGGATTGTGTCAAAAATGTGTATAAAAGGTGTGAACACTGAGATGACATCTGAAAGGGGAGAGTAGAAAAGGAAAACATTTTGTACCGACACTACTTAAATGGGATAAGGGTAAGAAGGTTTGAGAGGTGGTAGAGCCACGCTGAAGCTATTACTGGTTTCAGCATGAATGGGTCGGCTCACCCCCGGTACTACCACCCGACACACAGAAACACCGACGTGAAGTAATAGTGCTTGCATTGTTGCGTTTCGTTCGGTCGGTGAGAGCGCCGGATAACCCACCTCCCCACCCTCTCCCATCTCAATACAAAATGTCAATATTAGATGTACACAGGCTCCTATACTACATACGCGTCGCTAGTCTGACGCAAGAGCAATACGATACGATCTGTCATGCTTACTAACATGTTATGACACGAAATTATAAATGTATCACCTGACAAAAATAACACTCAATGCCCCTAAAATTTTTCAGTTCAAAAATCTCAGCTAAAATTTCACTTAAACAATTTTAACTTTTTTTAGTAAATAAAACACCTACATATTTCATATAGTACGACATCTAGTGGCCAATAGAAATATGTTCAAAATAAATTTACATCAATCAGTTAGGAAATAGCGACATCTAGTATCGAATAGTAATATAAATAGTATACAATACCAGTAACAGATGTCGCAAAAATAATTAGTGTGCTGCCATCTAGTATACCTTTATAGTAACTAGACAATCTAACTTTTTGACTTCCCTATTTCCATTACTTAAAACAACAAGTTAATAATAAAAGATAGATGTCACTTTTCTAATATCCAAAACAAAAAATATAGTAATAGTAAAGAACGTCATTTCAGTTTTTAATAGACCTTACGTTGATGCCGCTACATGTTATTAATAGGTTATAGAATGTCGCATAAATTACTAAATCTTTTGATTACATATTTTTTGTCTTTATTTCGGCTGATTGCATTATTTAGTCTAAATAAAAAACCTTACTGGTGTTGAACTAATTTTTACAACAATGTAATAGGTATTTACCTATGAAATTGCCGTTCTGCAGTACTGGCCATTTCAAATCAAAATAATTTTTGTTTGGCTAAGAATTCTAATATCAAATTAATTTTATTTTAAAAACATGGAATTCTTTTTCCAAAAATAGTCATTTGTTTATTGATTAGTGTTACATTTTCATCGCATTACAATCTTTTTTGCCATCATGGATACGTTAAAAATTCGAGTAATTATGGAATATGAGTACCGTCGTCGCAGCATCGCGGCACAAGCGGCACGCAACATCAACGACGTTTACGGAGCTAACACTACAAACCAACGCACCACCTGTTATTGGTTTGCTCGCTTCCGTTCTGGGAATTTCAACCTGAAAAATGAACCTCGCGGTCGTCCGAAGACTTTGCTCGACAATGACGAATTAAAGGCGATTGTGGAAGCTGATGACACACAATCTACGGCTGAATTAGCAGCAGTTTTCGACGTTAGCATCAAAACAATATTGGTCCATTTGCGTCAAATTGGCAAGGTAAAAAAGCTTGACAAATGGGTGCCCCACGAACTCAATGATCGCCAGCGGGAAGTACGCGTCGAGACGCGCCTTGCACTGCTCAACAGATACACAAATGAAGGAATTTTGAACCGCATTGTTACCTGCGATGAAAAATGGATTCTGTTTGATAACCGCAAGCGCTCAGCAAGTTGGTTAGATCCTGGCTCAGCACCTAAACAATGCCCTAAACGAAAACTTACCCCTAGAAAAGTGATGGTCACTGTTTGGTGGTCTAGCGCCGGTGTGATTCATCACAGCTTCTTACCAAACGGGGTGAGCATTACTGCAGATGTGTACTGTGAAGAACTGAACACAATGATGGAGAATCTGGCACATCTCCAACCAGCATTGGTCAATCGCTCGTCTCCGCTGCTCCTGCACGACAACGCGCGACCTCATACTGCACAGCAGACGGTCTCCAAGTTGCAAGAACTGGGGTTGGAAGTTCTCCGTCATCCGCCCTACTCACCAGACCTTGCGCCTACAGACTACTACTTTTTCCAGAATTTGGATAACTCCTTGGCGGGAAAAAAATTCAATACCCGAGAGGCAGTACAAAATGCCCTTGAAGAATTTGTTGCCTCCCGTCCAGCTGATTTCTTTAAGAAGGGCATCAATAAACTGCCACTGCGTTGGCAAAGATGCATGGATTGCATGGGTGATTACTTCGATTAATACAAATAAAAATACATGAAAAAAATTCGTTGAAATTTTTCATACAAAACGTCAATTTCATAGGTAAAGACCTAATATTTAAATCTTAAACAATTATCCTAGTGCTTATTTAGATATCATAATCAAATCTATTTTTTTAATTTTATCTTTTAGGAACCAATCCTCTATATTATTACTGCCATTGTCTTGTAGCCAACAATAGTGCAAGCGTTTTGAGATTATTTCAATATTTTAACAAGATGGTGATCCTCTTTCTATAACTTCTCTCGGAGTCATTTTGGTATTACTATTTCCCATCCACTTTCATCATGCACAATAACTTAACTACATAACGTAAAACACCACCAATATTACAAAATATAGAGTCAAATAACACAAGATTATGAATTAAATATAAAATACACTACACGACAGACTAATATCCCACCAAAAACTCCTAACCTAGCGTTATGTAATTTTTAAATTAGTAACTACATCAATTTATAGATGGCGCTTCAGTTTCACACATTAAAGTAAGCGAGGATAACATTTTTAATTTCGAAAACTATTTAAAATGGATACAATCCTTTAAAAATGTAAGGAGAAATGAAACAATCAAACTGTTATGATACACAACATATATTTCTTAACAACTATAAACATAAAAATAGACAGTTTCACATATTGCACGCTCGTAGGGATATATTCACGCATAACTTCGACAACGGGGGTAGGCAAAACGACCAAAATCTAATGGACGATACAAACTCCAAGAAACGCGACATTTTTAAAGGTATTTATTAAACACTAGCTGCGCCCGCGACTTCGTCCGCGTGGAACGTGATGTACAAAACAGTCTTTAATAAAGTCATCTGAATATATTGAGTCAATTTACTATCTACTTTTCTCTCGTACTTAAATCGCGTCGTCATTAAAATTACAATAACTATTGATAGAGTGAACCGATTTTAATGAAACGAAAACTGAATGTTACATGACAGACAAACAGACAGACAGACATTCCTAAAAATGTATTTTATTACTTATCCCTGAAACAATTATTTTTTACAAAAATCTAAAAAGTCCAGACACATTAGATTTACATTCTTATTACATCTTAATATATATATTTCTTGTGTGCGTGTGTATGTGACTGAACTCCTCCTAAACGACTGGACCGATTTTGATGAAATTTTTTGTGTGTGTTCGTGGAGATTCGAGAATGGTTTAGATTCACAATTGGCCCCGGCAGGTGGCGCTGCGATCGACTTTTAGGATTTTTTTTGTTTTCAAGGCAGGACAACGTCCGCCCGGTCCGCTAGTATATGTATAGATATACAAGGTCTTTCTTAATAAAACCAAATGTTTATGTTAGTTAAACTTCGGGAAGGGCTCTGAAATTCTGATTGGTAATCTTTTTGTGTGACAAAAAGTTAGTGGGAATAAACACTGTGTCGAATAGAGTGTTGGAAGCATCGGTTCTTCTTCGATCAACGGGGTTAAGCAACGTCAGGCGCGGTCAGTACTTGGATGGGTGACCGTGTAACATTGGCTTTTTTTATATTATTCTTAATATAAAGAATAATAATAATACATCAAAATCTATATTAAACAAGATTTCAGTGACTGATGTAACGGCAAAATTAAATTTTTTTTTGCTAAATGTATAAAGTAAGTATATACGATAGTTATAACGACAAAAAAACAATTTTTAATATTTCTGTCTGTCTGCTTGTACCCGTTAACACCCGAAACGATTGGACCGATTTTGACGGAATTTTCGCTGGCAGATAGCTGATGTTATAAGGAGCAACTTGGGCTAATTTTATTTAAAAAAAAAAGAATAGAGATTCACACAAGAATAATAAATTAAACAGGCAGTGTCCAAATACCTTACGCTTAGTTAAATTTTTTTACTGAATTCAATAAAGACAAAGTCGCCGGAACCACCTAGTTTAACATTAAGCTTATTTCAATTCAAATGTGATGCAAGTAATTTTTATAGTAAATACATATATATAATCACACTCGAACGTGTTTTTATAACGTATGTTTTGCATACGCCTGCACAGATATAAGAGTCACATGATCATCCATAAATTATGTCACGCGAATTTCATGATTTTTTTTTAGAACCTTCTATCATTTCTGTCACGTTTGATAATCGCGGTGACTATCCCAAGTGCGTCGTCACACATTTTTGGAAATTTCAAATCTATAAATTACACAGGTCAACAAAAAAAAATTTTTTTTTTTGGGTTTCTGTTCTCTTGCTTAAATTCTGATTCTAGACATTGAAAAACACTTAAATATTCATATTTAGTTCATAAAGTTGGCTTTGGTCTGATTTACGACGATAAGTATGATTTAATTTATTTCATAAACAAAAGATTACTACTACATCTGAACGAATTTAAAGACAACATCTTTAAATTCGTTCTCTCCTCTACTCCAGGAACAAGGAGAACGTTTTCACCAAGATGTGATGGACTTTGAACAGCGATATCAAGGGCAGTACAACGAGAATAGGATGTGAGATTATATTTGGGGTTTAATATGAGAGAGCTCATACGAGCATAAAAGAAATACGAAAAATATTCACTTTTAGACATTAGTTTCTTGTTATTTTACATCTATATGATATTGTTTATCACAAATCTTGAATAAAAAAGACTCTTGTATCTAAAAAAATGTTTTCTAATTATAATTTACAGTGGAAGTGTAGAAAAAATATAAAAATCAATAATTTTTGCCGAAAAATTGAAAAATTGTTCTAGTTTCTACAAAAGCAAACTTTAATCGGAAAAAAAAAAATCCTTATTTTTGTCGTAGGAGAAACCAAAATTTAACATGTACAAGTTAGACCCAAAAATCGTGTTTACCGGTGTTACTAGCAAGTGCCCGCGACTTCGTCTGAGTGGAACCGTATGTAAAAAACCAGTGATTAATAAAATCATCTGAATGTATTAAGTCCATTTACTTATCTACTTATCTCTCGTAATTAACTCGAGCCGTCATTAAAATTACAATAACTTTTGATAGAGTGCACCGATGTTGATGAAACAAAGACTAAGTTACTCCCGAAGATATGCTTTATGATTTACTTGAGGGTTTATTGTGAACCCAGTAATTCAACAGTGATGCGTGTTCATACAAACAGACAGACAGACAGGCATTTCTAAAAATGATTGAAACGTATTCTATTACTCATTCTTAGACACCGGCAACAATTTTTTTTACGAAATCGAAAAAGTACAGACACCTTTGATTTACATTCTTATTATATGTATAGATATCATTGGCTCCAAGGAGCGACTCCATTGGTAGGACGTTACACATTTCAGCAATTCTATATTTAGAGATCACTTAAATATTTTGGTTCATAAATATGTCGCATACTATCGTAACCACGTTCAGATGTCACAAAATTAATGGATGACCCATAAAAACTGACAATTGAAACAGAACACATTTTATGAGTTACTTCAATATTTTGGATTGACACGTGTGACGGACACTTCCATGAACACGTGTACAACTTTTTCTCGACTAAATGTAACAATTTTCAAAACAGCGGTGGAGACATATAAGTCTATTCACAAAATACAGTTTTCATTAGTATAGTATTTCTTTTAATCTCATTCGTATTACCTTGTTATATTATCATTACATAGTATAAAACAAAGTCCCCTACCGCGTCTGTCTGTCTGTCTGTTCGCGATAAACTCAAAAACTACCGAACGGATTGTCATGCGGTTTTCACTGGTGGATAGAGTGATCGATGAGGAACGTTTTAGTATATAATTTGTCAAGGATTTTTTTATAATCAGGGCGGGACAACGTCTGCTGGGCCCGCTAGTATAATATATATAAATATTTTAAAATATGGTTTTCAAGTATCAATTGGTTTTAGAATCGTATCTCTCTTTCTGTTTCAATCTCCTTGTTTTCGTATTTTAATAGTTTGATATTTACTTTTATTAATATTTAATTTATTGTTGGAGCATGCCGTATCATGATAGTCCTGCTTTTAATACATTTACTAGTGTATTGTCATATTGACGACCCTAAAATAAATAAATGAACTTGTCACATAATTTATTGATAACTAAGAATGGCGACTGTAACTAAATCAAAGTTTCAAAATTATTTCAATACTTTCGACTTATACATGTGACGCATACTTTTGTGACTAAGTTAACGTGCCACGTAATTTATGGATAACCCTAACTGAAACTTAAAAAAACCGTTTGAATATTAACTATTAATATATACGACGCGCAATTTCGCGACCACCTAAATGCGTCACGTGGTTTATGGATGGCCCTAGAGGATGGTTTCCTTTGTCCTATTTCACCATACTTTTCAACCGTACGTTCTTTATATGGACTAGGGGTTACTTACTGACGCTTCTTCTTCTTCTTTCTATTTCTAACATCACCCAATTCGTATTCAACGGTCGTTCCACTGATATCCTGGTAACCGTCGCACCGATGAGTTTCATAATTAGGGAAATTAATACCGTCCGTCTGTTGGTAGTTCTCTGAGAAGGACTCGGAGAACCTGGTGCTGAGGCTCTCTGAACCGAAGAACCTGGTGGAAATATTCTCCGACGGTTTCTGGAGGTTCTGGTACTTGTCGTTTTGCGGGTAAATGGTGTTTATAATGTTGGTCGCTATGGCGACGGGCGAGCCGGTATACGGGCCCTGTTGTAGCGGTCAGAACTTCAAATCCTGCAAGCGGAGATACAAAAAATAACCGACCTCGAAAAGCTACAAAACGTCCTTAACCACGGCTTTACATATACTGGGTGACTGGTTACTCGTTAGCAATATTTTTACAGGTTACTCAATACTTGATGCTCGTACTAAATCAATTTAAAAAAAATGGTGCTTAATATTTGACCTAATTATCTAAAAAATACAAAAATTATAGTCAATCCTCTACTCGTCTATGTTAAAGCAAGCAACCAACCAACAAAGGTTAATTTTTCGAAGTTTGAACAAACAAAAGTGTTTATTGTACGTTTTATTATCGAAGGTTATATACTCCGAGTCACCGCTCGCAGGTTCTGTCACCGGCCATTCAACCTAGGTTTATTTAAATTTGTACCTATACTTTTGAGAGTCATAGGACAAAGTTTAACTAAGGTTCTCTTTGTTGTTTATTAGTATTTGTTTTCATATTATTATTTAATATGTTAAATGTGACCATGAACTATCTCAAGATTGAAAGTTGTCACTCTTTAAAGAGTCTTAATATATGATTATTCGTTCCGTGTGACTGAACTCCTAAACGGCTGGACAGATTTTGATGAATTTTTTTGTGTGTGTTCAGGTGGATTCAAGAATGATTTAGATTCACAATTGATCACGGTATTTGGCGCAGCGGTTTTACTTTTAGATTTTTTTTATTATCAAGGCAGGACGACGTCCGCGGAGTCCGCTAGTAACGTTATGTAATAAAGATTATCACTCATTTTTAACGCATTGTTTTGATGCTTTGATGTGTGAAGTGGGGTCAGCGATTTGGTGCGCATGCGCAGGAGAGGGAAACTAAATCACACAGAGAAATGTCGTAAGCATTTTTTTTTACCTTTCTATTGTGCATAAAACAGATTGTTAACACAACAAACAACACAGACAAAGTCGCGAGTATAGTCTTAGAGTTATCTTAAAGGTAACCCGAAAATTTAATACAGATTCCAGTATGTATGTACCCGATCTAGTTTCTTGCCGATTCTTCTCGATGAGTGGGTTGTTTCTTCAAACCGTTTTGACGTTCATTAGCGCCTTATTAGGGCCTAAACTGAATAAAGTATTTTTGATTTGATTTGACAACTTCAAAGAACTTAAATACATACTTAGTTTTATATCAATTTCGTTTAAGCATCTGCCTGTACTGACAATAATTCAAAATTTGAAAAATTAAACCCGAGTGAAACTTCGGCGCGAAGCTAGTCTAACTACATAAAGAAATCCTGACATAGTCTCTAGTATATATGGATGAATAACTGAATAAAGGTGGATTTAAGATGTTTTTTTTTAACTTTTATTTTAGTTTCTCACCTTAATAGCTTGAGGAAGGTCCGGCAGCTTCATATCCCGAAGCTGCTGGGGTAAGTTCATGCTCTTGACAGCTGAAACGGCACGAGCAGGAGCCGCTGATATACCGGCCTGGGATAGTTTAAAAACGAAAAAAAGTTTTATTATAATATACTAGATGTGCCCGCGTGGAATCTCATGTACATAACAGTGATTAATAGAGCCATGTGAATGTATTAAGTACAGTTTTACTTATCTACTTTTCTGTCGTACTTAAGTCGCGTCCTCATTAAAATTACAATAACTTTTGATAGAGTAAACTGCTAGTTTCAGCATGAATGGGTCGACTCGTCCGGGCTAGTACCACCCTCTCATAGAAAACCGACGTGAAGTAACGGTGCTTGCATTATTGGGTTTCGTTCTGTCCTTCTCCCTTCCCCGTACCCTCTCCCCTCCCCCCAAACACAGGCTGGCAATGCACTTGCGACTCTAATGTTGCAAGTGTCTATGGACGGTGATGATAATATAACATCAGATGACCTGGCTGTTCGATTGCATCCCATGATATAAATGAAACCAAGACTAAACGTTATCGAGCATATGCTTTATAATTTTTCTTGGTGAGGTTTTATTGTTAACGCAGTAGTTATGTGTGTCCAAATAAACCCAAAGACATGCATTTCTAAAACGGAGAGAAATTTTTGAAAAATATGTTGAAAAAAAATTTGTTACTCATTCCTAGACACCTGGAACAATTTTTTTGTAAAAATAAAACTAAAAAGTACAGACACCCACAAAATACTAAATTTTCACAAAAATCAGTTATGTATTGGGATCAATACCAAAAGTGAGGCTTACTGTGCCACGAGAATATACCTACAACATCACAGTGTTCTCAGTAATATGGAAAAAATCTCAAGTGAACTCACCTCAGCCTTCTGCATCTTGTTCTGTTCCTGCAGCCTGCAGAGTATGTCGCCCATGTTGGTCTGCAACACCATGCCTCCCATCACCAGCTCATCCAAGACCTGATGGGCTGCGTCCGCGTGGAAGATGAGGTCCAACTCACAGACATTCTCGAAGCACTTGTCTAGGGTCTCAACGAATACCTGTTTGAAAAAATGACAATTGATTGGTTAATGAATTAATAGATTGTACTGTGAGTGAATGTCAAAACAGTAGAGTAAAATATTATCTATATATATTGATAGGTGAAGTCAAGCCAACATTTTAATTCTTCACTATCGAAAGCAGATATATATAATTTTCGTGGACTCCCGCTTACAAATTGTGAACCCCCCATTTTTTTGTCACGCCAACTTTGTGGGCCACTTTGGGAACTAAGGTGATACACAAACTGAAATAGACTAATACGTGATTGCAAGATTTGCAACACTCTTGCAGCAACACAAAAACCTAGACCAGGTCTGTTGATGCAAGACCAAGACCTGGCTAAGTCTCGTCTTGGTGTTGGATTTATAACTACACTATTCTACAATTATCAACATTAAAATTTATATTCAGTTCATGGACATTCGTTTTGAAATTATTCTGGTAATAAACAAAAATATATGGAATTTGGTTTTCTTAACCTGCCAATACTAGCAATTACTTTACCTTCAAGTTTTTCAATGCCCGATTTTGTTTTCCCCTCGACTTGACTACACTATTTATCTAGCAAGGTCTTAACAGCTTCACCGGACTACTAACGCGAGCGCTTAAGGCACTCAGCCGATTTTATTTGAGCAACTAGCTCAAGGGTGCACGACACACCTCGGCTTGGGCTGTTGCCTGATATATGCAATTCGCGACTTATCTTTTTTTTTATACGTGGGGAAATCCCTTATGGATACACCAAACTCTCGGGGGAGAGAGTGGGTTATGTCCGACTCGCACGGACTAAAACCCCACGGCGTACGTCTGCCGCTATAGTTGGGGCGACACGAGATCTCTATAGACTTCATCGTGCCGCCCCAGCGGTTGGCCCAGTAGCAAAAGCGCCGCGCCGGGCCCCGTTTTCTTAGGAGACAGCCGTGTACACACCGGCCGTCTCCTCCGTCCGCCGGTCCTGTACAATGGGAAGATGGGTCCACCGACCCACCTTCCCTAGACCGGTTACGGTGGGAGGAGGCGGATAAAATGCCGCCTCCTCCTGCCTGCCCTCCGTTGGTGGAGACGGCCATTTTGACGGTCGTCCTCGCGGACCCTCTTCGCCGCCTCCTTCTGCGAGAGGACTTCCTCAGACAGAGTGTGCTGCGCGGTATACGGGTCAGCGTCGCACTGATGGCATACAGCGGTCAGATCCCTACGTGCTATCCGGTGCAGGTACCAACCGAAGCACCCGTGCCCGGTCAGCACCTGCACCAGACGGAACGTCAGGGACCCCCACTTCCTCTGATACCATTCCGGCAGGACCGGGCGAACGGCGTCGATCGTGTATCAACCGTAACGCGCCTCCGCCAGGTCCTGCCTCCACCTCTCCAACATCTCCTCCCTCACACTTCTCCTTCTTTCCTCTATTTCTCTGGGAGCTAGAGGCTCCCCAATTCGTTTCTTAGCCACCGTATATGAGTATACGCGGGAAACACCTCTGCCTCTAGCTCCCAGGGAAGGGAGCCGGCCAGCACCATATTGGTGGCGTTGAGGGCATCGACCCACAACGGCGCCCCGTAGGCGGCCATGGACCGAACGACCCCCATTTAGAGGCAGTGGCAGGCGGCACCCGGCCCCCCCGTATTGGGGAGGAGTCGTCCGAGCGCCGCTGCCGCCTTGACTACGCGCGGTCCGAGGCCCTTAAAGTGGGGCTCGAACCGCCAGCGTCCATCCAGGATGAGGCCCAGATACTTCATTTGGGTCTCCCCCCTGACACGGACGCCCTCCACATAAATGTGGGCCCCCGGAGGCGGCCCTCGCCGAGGCCCATGGAACATTACGGCATCGGTCTTATTGAGGGCCACCTCGAGGCCCAGCCTTCTGATACGCCCGACCACGAGGGTGACGGCCTCCGTGGCCAGGCGCATCAGGCTGTTGATTTCCCCTCCCCGGGCTACGACTAGGGTGTCATCCGCGTAGCCCATGTTCCACAGGAGTGGGCAACAAGAGTGGGTCCATGGACACCGCCAATATTCTCTCGCCCTGAGAGGTCGCCTCCGTGGAGACCTGTTTTAGGAGGGTCAGTGCGTCTAACGTGGAACGCCCTGACCGGAAGCCGAACTGCGCGCCCGACATGTTCGGTCCCACTTCATCAAGATGCCGGACGACCCGGGAGGCAACGATCCTCTCGAGCGCCTTCCCGGTGTCGTCCAGCTACACGAGGCGTCGGTACGTGAACGCAGAGTCTGGGGGGGCCGGTCTTCCTTCCCTATCAGATAAAGCCACCCTGTCTTCCAGGGCTTCGGAAACTGCCCGACCGTAAGACAGCGGTCAAACAGCTCCCGAAGCCACCCCCCAAGATGGCCCAACGCAATCGCTAGCACCCGACCCGGGACCCTGTCAGGGCCGGGTGCCTTACGTCCGGCAGTGCGGAAGCGCTCAATCGCCCTCCCCATTTCCTCCTCTGTAACCGAGGGAGGGATGATCGGCGCCTCCTCTGCCACCTGAGCAGAAGGCATGGGAGGAGGGGCGAGTTCCGGAGGGCCGGGGAATAATGCTCCCACGATCCTCTCAGCCACCTCCGACTGGAGACTCTCCGTTGCCGGGGGCACCTGGCCACGGAATTTCTTCCGGGCCACCTTGTACGGGCGCCCCCACGGATCCCTCTCCAGTTCCTGGAGCATCTCCTCCCATGCCTGCTCTTTCACCCGGCTGATGGCGACCTGCAACGTCTTCCGGCAGGTTCTGTAGTCACCATACAGCCGGGCCTCCTCCTCGGGGTCCCTATTGGTCCGTCGCCGGCGGCTGCGCCCGTAATTCGCGACCTATCTGAGCTAAGCTAAGCTACATATTCATACTTATAAGAGTTATTGAAATATATATGTGTACCAGGCATACATACCTCGACAACTCTTATATGTATTTTGTGTTGAATTAATTTTTCTAAACTATTTCAGTTCGATAAGGGAAAAAATAAAACCCTTCCACTTTCATGTGTAAGCATGTGTGCGTGCACGTGTGTGGAGGTGATATGTGTAATGTCGTTGCAGTGTTGTAAGATTTTGTGTCACTGTATCGTGCGGGCAGCGTACTCAAAGGCTTCACGCCGAAGGAACGGACCTACCTAGGCTTGAACCGCTGCCGAGGGAGGTACTATGCCTGATTGTACACACTGTGGGTTGATTAATGCAAATATTTCAAAAAATAATGTTTTTTGTTTTTAAGATCATACTATACAGTCTAGAAAAACTAGATGAATTAATAATAGTATTCGAATTTGATTAAAAATAAAAACAAACCTGTATAAGGTCAAGTATGCCAAGTTCACTTTCGGATGAGTCCACACAGAAAACAAAGTACAGTGTCGCGTAATGCCTGTAGATTAACTTATAGTCAGAGCCACCAATTAAACTGAAATGAAAATTAAAGCCTTCATCACTCTATAATATCTTATTAAAACACTACATCTATACATATAGCTTTAGATCACAACCTGGAGCTATCTATGAAAAAAAAAACATGATGTAATTATAGCATTATGATAAGCCATTTTCTAATAATCGCCTGCATATCCTCAAGTTAAACTCTGTCACTAAGCACCGATAGGTGTGCCCTGCCAACTGTGTTAGAGAAACAGTCCGGGTTAAGTGTTTCATATTTTAGGGCTATCCTGATTTAGTATTGAGTTTATATACTCACTAGCTTCTGCTCATGTAAATTTGACCAATCTGCATGAATTGGTAGAAAATGTCCTTGTATATTTTTATTATACACTGGGGCTAAATAAAAGACCGCATTCAAGTATTTATACACTATTGTGCCTACAGAATAACAGCCGTTGATCAAGTGATAACAGACATCTTGCTTTATTATTATGGTGAACACCGGATGGACTATAATAACAGAAACCAATGTGTAAGGCATTGCGCCTGAATAGTCCTGTCTGTACGGCTAACAATGCATAAGAATTTTTCATGATGATCAGTAGGAGAGTAATGGAATGAAAGCTTAGTAAACAATTACACATTTACGTTTATAGTAATAGAATTGCCAAATTTGAGAGATATGTTGGTCAATAAACAAAGCTTGTAATGTAGTAAATTATATATATATATATATATATATATATATATATATCATTACATAGTACAAAACAAAGTCCCCTACCGCGTCTTTCTGTCTGCCTGTTCGCGATAAACTCAAAAACTACCGAAGGGATTTTCATGCGGTTTCCACCAATGGATAGGAGGATTCATGAGGAACGTTTTAGTATATAATTTGTCAAGGATTTTTTCATAATCAGGGCGAGACAACGTCTGCCGGGCCCGCTAGTATAGATATATATCTATATTACTCATACCTTCCACCTTCCAGGAAATTGCACACATTATCATCTCTCTTGGATACTAGTTGGAATGTTTCTTTGATTATCTGCTGCTGCATATCTTCATTCTGAAATATTTATTATTATTTTATAATATTTTAATTACATTTCATGCTATAGTATAAAGTGTAACTGTATGGTACAAAGTGAAAATTTTTACAAGTATTACTAGCAGCTGCTTGCAATTTCATCAGCATCTATATGTCTACAGATGAATTAATAAGATATTTAATTAATTTGAAAATACTATGAAACACATCTTTTTAATTTCCAACTGAATTACTAAATATATAACCTATAACTTTATGGTATAAAGTGGTATAAGATATAACTTTATGGTATAAAGTGAATAATTTTCACATATATCTATATACTATAATAAAACTGTAACTAGGCCAAGTCTGTACATTAATATATTTTTTTAATTATAATCGAGGACTTTATTATGGATATATATAGAACCAAAAAATAATCTATTTACAATTTTTGTGTGTCGGCCTGTCCCTGTGAACATGTATCACTCTGAAAATACTGAACCAATTTCTGACGACACTTGACACAGTGATAGTTAATATTATAAAGTCACATCTAGGATACTTTTTTTCCCATAAAATGCAAAGGGTTCTCCAGGATAACGGGAAAAAATGAAAATTTGTAGTTAATACAATTCTTGACGAATTTTGGTAAATTTTCATTGTACTATATATAGCAGACAAATTAGCTAAAAATTTAAGCTATATTTCATCTCCCTTATGCTCCTTAAAAAAAGAAAAACAAAAACAATGATAGGTTCCGAACCAAAGCCTTAGTTGGTCCGTATAATGTACAGTATGTTATAACTGAGCTACGGCTACATTACATTTCTACGCGTAATTATCAATCAGAGAATTAGAAGCACAAAATGTAATAAGTAGGCTAAATCCTATTGATATATTTGTCTGTATCTTTGTCATGAGGCATTTTTTCCTTTGATTTTCAAGCTATAACGATTCTAAACGAGGTTCACTTCAAAAATACCATGTCGACAAAGTTGAAAAATATGTGTAAACGAAACTGATACTTATATGTTGTTACATTTATTTTACTAAAATATATGAAAAATGTTTGCTAAACAAAGGTGACAAGATTTTTTCCTAAAACATAAACCTAGATAATAGTTACGTTGCATTGTTGAAGATGAATCTCAATTAGAGGTCTGTCAGTATGTGTCTTATTTGGATATTAGATAAAATTAGTTTTCTGAATATTCTTGAGTCTTAAAGTAGGATCTACGCGAATAGTGAACGGGCGCGAAGTTGAGCGACACAGGAGCAACCCGAGGGGTAATGGGAAGACATTTATCAGCATAATAATTATCTAGGTTAGTTTTTATCTTAATTGGACTCAGTAAGCGATGCTCCGAACGGGTTCTAGGCTTATTTTAAAAGATTTTTCACATACCAACTGTATATATGTTTGTGTGGATAGTTTGAATTCACGCATGGAAGCGGTAGATGACGCTGCAATCGGGTTACTAGGTTTTTCAAGATTTTTGCATTTAAAAATACAATTGAAACCGCTAATAAGCAATTTGACGCAGACCAAGTTGGACAGCTCAGCTAGTATATAATAATAGTTATTTTTGATTTTTCAAAATATTTACACAGTTAAATATAGATGAACTCTATTGCCTGAACTATGCTTATTCTGTCTTCCCAAATATGACAATTAGACCTAAGTTGAAACATAAATATTAATATAAGTCATAACAAAGAAAATGCTTTTATGATATACCTAATACATGATGTTATGATATATATTATCCAGGTTATTATAGTGTAATTGTTCCTGTGTAATTAGTAGGAATGGATGATATGAATCACATGTAGATATTAAAACTATGTACTGCTAAATCATATTTAAATCCGAATTCTAATTACATAATCACAGAAATAAATAATTTTGGGACAAATTACAATAATTATTATGGCTGAGTTTTGAGGAATAACTGAACACTAGAAACAATAAATGTGTATGAAACATATTCATTTTTACTTGCAATAATATACATTTAAACTCCTAAGGCCCAAGCTATAATGATGAGATGAATTAAAAAGTTAGTCTTTATTTTAATGAATAACTCATCCAATGTGAGTTTTGGCGAGATCTTGGTCTATCATGTAGTGGATTTTATTTTGTGTTATTTGACTCTATATTGTGTAAAATTGGTGGTGTTTTATGTAATATAGTTTGTTTATTGTGCATAAGTGAAGTATGGAATATAATTCCATGGACCATGAATTCTGAGATGCCACAAAAACTCCATGGAAAGTTCTAACAAGATGGCCGCCATCTTGTTACTTCGTTAAAATTATATTTAGAAACTTGTAATATCGATACTCACTTGACAATGGCAGTAATAGTCTACTAGAAGACTGGTTGCCAAAAATGGAATGGAAGAAGAACTTGTAATACTATTAACTACTCGACAATGGCAGTAATATTCTAAAAGATTGGTTGCCAAAAATAAAGTTAAAAAAAAACTCAACAATTGTGTTATTCATTTTAACACATTCACATTGAGTGTTTAGATGATCCTGAGTTTTTAAAAAATATATGTTTTTAGACAATCTTGTATTGACTAATATAGCATTAATCACAATATTAGGTGAGATTACAGTTAATGTGGAGCCTTTAATGTACATCATCTTACACTAGGCTTCTAGAAGATCATTTCTTCTACAATCTTGAGCCTGATTGCTACATGTTAGTTTGTACAATGGATTCTACATTAGATCTTATGAGGATAAGTTACTGGTTTTTTGGGGAACAATTTAGATGAAATTTTGTAATAATATATTTTCTCACTATGATTATAAAAAGATCCTTGACAAATTAATGATCTTGCTATTAATGGTTTCAGCATGAATGGGCCAGCTCGCCTGGGGTAGTACCACCCTCTCACAGAAAACCGATGTGAAGTAACAGTCCTTGTATTGTTGCGTTTCGTTCGGTCAGTGAGAGCGCTGGAGATTTGTTTTATACTATGTAATGATATTCTTTGACTCTTTCGATTTACAGGGGCATATGCAGTTGATTCACTATTACAATATTCGCAGGTCCAAGGGCTCATATAGAGGGCACTTTTTTAATGAGACTTTTTTACACAAGTATATAATAAAAACCTAAAATAAGCTTCATTAATGTATATTTTAATCAAAAATACTTTATGTTATATGTATTATTTTGCAGGTGAACATAATTTTTTTTATGTTTTATTTTTTTGGCCAAAACTATGAGTCAACATCATGGGTTCAATAGTAAAATGTATGTTGACATGGTGCATGAGATATACGAAAACTGTAGAGGAGACAAATCTTTTATAAAATATCACCATAATTGTTAGTTGTTCCTTAATAAAAAATACTAATATTGTGCTGGCCTCTGCCATGTGAGAGCTCATGGAGGGAAGCTCACAATGTCTTAATGGACCTGTCCCCATCTAAATCCGGCCTTGTACTCATAAAACTGAGACGATGAACAACTCGGTTGATTGGTTTTTGGCAGGATCTCGGAATGTCATTTAGTGGTTTTTATATTTTACTCATAATCTTGTGTTATCTGGATCTATATTTAGTAATATTGGTGGTCTTTTACGTAATATAATTCAGTGATTGTGCACAACTGTATGAGAAATGGTACAACAGATTCTGACTTGCCACTTCCTGGAGAGTTCCAACAAGACAGCCACCATCTTGGGAGTTCATTGAAATGTTCGCAAGAGACATGTAATATCGTTACCTCCTCGACGATGGCAGTAGTAATCTACTAAAAGGTTGGTAGTGAAATCAAAACTAGGTTGATTCATCTTGCAAAGCCAAAGTTGGATTAAAAGTTTGAATATTTCAATATCTATACATGATAAACTTGAATACCGTTTAATAAGGATGTTAACTTCGCTGGTAAGTGTTTTAAGAACATTTCGTTATCATAAAACTGAATATTGGAACCAAATGGAGCGTATAAATGTGATAACAATAAATAATTGACAAAAAAAATTTCAATGAGTATATAATAATATAATATACAATAATATATTGTAGTAAAATAGTTATGTTGTCTAAACTAAGACTAAGACCAGTAATATGATTATCGTATCAATGATATTGTCAAAAAATGGCTTTCACTTACGAAATATTGATAGAACTTTGAGAGCCGCGGCTTCCCGTGATTATTAAAAACTAATATTGCCTTAATCATTGTAAATAGAACTAATTATATTTAACTCTTAAGTACTATTATTCATTTAAAAATATATTTTATTTACAGCCACGACGACTAAACATTCGTATTCTGTATAATGTTGCCAGAATACTGTTGTCAAAATACTCAATGTATTGTGCCATTGATGTATAAAATATATTTTTATATACATCAATGATATTGCGTAAAAAAATGTTTAGAAAAAATGTTTTTATATTAAATCAAGAATACAGATAGTAGGTACATAAAACCTAGACATCAAGAACATCTACTGTAGTATACTGATGTAAAAAGTATATAGTTATTTTATTATTTTTAAAAGATTAGTTTATATCTGGAATGATTCGAAAAGTATTGACAATTCGACAATCAACAAGCATGTGACTTGTATTTTAATATTTAGCAGTTTATATATTTTTTAATACAGTTTGCTGCATTCAAAAACATTATATTATTTACAATGTTGTACCAATGGCTGGTACACGTTATCTACAATATCAATTGTAGCGAAAACACAGTAGGTACTTCGTGAAAACATGATAAATTAAATTTAAACCTTATTCATAAAAGCTTAAGTTAAATCTCTATAAAATGAGGAATTTATGAATGTGAATCATCTATAGGCGCGGGTAAACGTGATTTTTGCTTGGCGCGACGTGGCGACGCAAAACACGAACTTTGCATTATTAACGAAATACTCAAAAACATTTGTAATCCTATCTGTATAATTATAAGATTCAAATTATTTTGTCGGCCACTCGTTATACTAGTGTTACGGGGCACGCGCCGACGATCTAGCGTCCTTTGATAAATGCCGCCAAATATACCGCGCCTGCGCCTAGTTGAATTTTTGAATTTAATAAAAATTAATATTTATATAATAAAATAAATAAACAATCATTATTTTATGGAACAAATTTGTAACGCTTTATCTTTTCATTATGCCATAGCTGATTCCTGTCGTAATCTGTTCTTTTATGCATATAACTTATACAAAACAATTTCGATGTTTCACATCTGCCGGCGTCGTGACTGCTCCATTTTTTTCTACATCGATTTCCTAAATCTCATAAATATATTCATTATTGTTTAGTTAAACAATGTCATAAATATATTATTATGAAACGATTGTGACAAATTTAAAGTTATTTCTTTAACTAAATGTAGGTATAACCAAACGTCTAGTTCACTCTAAAATATCTGCAAGTAGGTGCACAGTAAACTAAATTTTTATACACGTGTAAATAAAACAAAGACACGTCTTTAATATATTGAAAAAACTTTATTTTTTAAATATACCATTATTTACTAAACTTAATGCGTTTGGTGACTTTAGAGCGAAATAGAAGTTTGGCGACACATATAAACACTACATAACACAATGTAATAAAATACTTTTGTAACAGGAAAGTACTATTTTCATAAAAATATTGCAGCTATCGAGTATGCTATCCTCTTTCACAGACTGGCTGCAACGTTTGAATTTATTGTAAATAGAATATGTCGTCCAAACAATTGAACGATCTGATGTGTATAAATATATACCATATATAGACTTACAAATAAACACTCTAATTTACGCATTTCGAGACTTAGTGTTACGCTGTCCAAGTCAGTCTAGAAACCTACAGTAATGAACCCGAGGCTCCTGCAATATCACCAGAGAGCTATATAATTCGATTAAATAAATAAAAAACCATGTATACAGTGTTATAAGCGTTTCAGCATATAATTAAAATATTTCACATTAATCCAATAACATAATATGGTTTCATTGATTACACAGTTGTTGTATTATGACTAGCGGGTCGTAAAAGTTGTACATGAAACCGTACAAAATTATAAATTAAGATGACGCTAGCTCTGAATAATGAAATCTTGTGTTTAATATTCTAGAATATTGTGAAAAGATTAATGTGGTTAGAAAATGAATCAAAGAATTTGTTTTATTCTTTGAGAAAGTAATCTGTTGATTTCATATTTTATATATTAAACTGTTTATAAGAAAGCTTGTCAGTATACAAAATGTCTTAATTTATTCTATTAAGTTGAAAATATTAATTATGAAACCTCAACAAAAAGTATTAACTTATTTAGTAGTTAAATAATATTTTTAAATTTAATTGTGTATTATGGAAAATTATCGATATCATTATTAGAGGATTATATTAAATTATAATCAGAATTTGGTAATTTTTTGTCTTCAAAAACCAGCAACACTTGCAAAGTCAGAAACGCGTTTCGCCGAAGGTTGTGCGAGTGTCACAAATAAGAAGAATCGTAAAAATTATATTATTTTTGTGTGAAATAAGCACTGTGATTTATACATTCGTGGAGAAAACTGTGCGGTCTCATGTACGGAATCTTATTACATCATAGCCACACTGGAGAAAGCGGAGAAAAGGTAAGTTTATGTCATATGTTCGGTGCCTATTTTGTTGTCTATAATTGGGCGCTCGGCGTTAATTCCAGCGGTATCATATGGCCAGGGACCGTGTAAGACTATCAGGAGAGATGTTATTATGCTTTAAGTAGTTTATAAATACTTCTATATCGTTAAAAAATGGATGAAAATGGAGTTATAAATTTCGCTATTACGGTCGACCCATATCGTTCATTATCGAACAGTTTAATTCATAAGTTTATGATCAGCTCGTATACTTTCCATGTAGTCGCATCACGTGGGCATAATTATTGCGATGGAAAGTGACGGACAAGTGAGAATATGTGATAGGAATTAATAATAATATGTTTATAATTATAACTTTCAATAATAACAAGCAAGTAGTTATAACTGTTCTAATATATCTATATATTATTTGTATGTTATCTGTGTTTATGATTTTAGACTGTAAACAAAACAGGTTTTAATTGTAATGATATTGGAGTAAAAAAACCCATTTAAAGTCAACATTTTTTTTTAAAATAATTACATGAATTAGTCAAAAAAAATGATTTTGTGGTGTCCCTCTGTCACTTATAAAGACATGGATTTGGCATTATTCTGCTTCCATTCCTTAGAAAAAGTTATTTTTCGGTATTTTTTTTTTAATAGCTGTATAGTGGTAGGCTTCTTTTAGGCCAACCTGGCTAGCTTCCAATTTCTAATTATAAATCTGTAGGGCTTCACCAATATGTTATAGTCGCCGAACGATTGCAGGAGGTTGGAGAATTAATATGTGATATATGCTGATAAAACACTCGTTATTTATTTACAAAATCATTTAGGTAAAATAATCAGTAGCATGTGAATGAGCTAAAATACAAAATTATCCTCTAACAAGACTGACACTAATCCTATCAGTAACCCCCAAAAATGTGTTCTGGCAGCTGTACTTAAGAACAACTCCCCCCTCTAGTTTGAGTGTATTTACCAGTTTAGGCCACATCCTCATTGAAGTAAAACTTCTTTACCTGCAACTAGGAGGTAACTGGACGACAATGCAATAGAAGTCCGTTTCGGCAATATGGTGTCACGTTTCTGTACCATCCAGTTTTTAAATATTTTTTATTTTGTCTATAAACAGTTTATAAACACATCAAAATTTTTTTTAATTAAAAATCATACAATAGAATTAATTATGTATATATGGACGCGCGACCGTGCTGCCATATGGTTTCAATGTAAGTAAGTAACAAATTAAATCAAAGCTTCATTATCTGTAGTGCCATCTATAAGCTACTGGTATAACGCCAAAGAAGTTTTACTTCAGTCGTGTGTGACGGTTACATGCACTCATTTTTTTATAATAAGATCAGATTGTGGTCGGGTACTAAAGTCAATTTAAGAAATCCTAATTTTTCATATCATGACTTTCTGGATAGAAAGGTATTATTAAGATAATTTTCTAGTGTTATTTTTATTTGGTCAATAAAAAATGGAAAAGAAAAATAAAACTGGAATCTGCAATAGTACAGATTTTAAATTTTTTTAATGTAATTAATTCTGTCATGTGTCACTTTACGATAATGCAATTAATAGAAATTAATAGACGTAGAGTACACCCTGATTAAGAACAATCATTTATAGAGGGTTCGTGGTGGTTCAGGGATTTGATCCATTGAATATCAATCCAATGTGTGCTTGTCCGAACCCTGGCGTCTACCAACAAATTTTTAAAAAATTGCATACTTTGACTAATATCATTTGGTAAAACTATTAGGTGACGATGAAGGAAAACATTGGGAGGAAACCTGAACTCGTGAAAAGTTGTAGTACCACCATATGTGGGAAAACATATAATTGTGGATTTCTTTAAATCACCAATATGTCTTAGGCTGGTATGGTGATATACCTATACCTTACTTTGGGCAGAGATCTATGGCCCTATAGGAGGTCTTTTACAGGCTGGTGATTTATAGGTCACACATATAATTAGTATGTTCGAGATTCCATCCGCAATGTACAGTGTGCTGATATTAGCTAGGAGACATGGTAAACTGTGCAGATTTATGCAGGCCTATCTGAAGGCCTATAAGAACCTAATGAGCAAAATAACTAGAGAAATATGAGAAGTACTTAGTACTGGCTTAACAATGACAATTGAATTTAAGATGTGAAAGTGGATAACTAAGTTTACTCTCTATTCCAATAACATAGCTATTCAAGTACACAGAACTTTAGTAATCCGACTCACCCATTCTCCTTTTCGGTATAAGTAAGCTTAGCCCTCTTGCCTCCTTTGTTGCTTACATAAGTATTGCCATAATTTTTACAGAAACTCAGAAGTTTTAAGGGAAAGTGGATAACTAAGTTTACTCTCTATTCCAATAACATAGCTATTCAAGTACACAGAACTTTAGTAATCCGACTCACCCATTCTCCTTTTCGGTATAAGTAAGCTTAGCCCTCTTGCCTCCTTTGTTGCTTACATAAGTATTGCCATAATTTTTACAGAAACTCAGAAGTTTTAAGGAGAGAGAAAAGTAAAATTTATATAAGAAATTTTTCTTTTTATTTTCTTGTATGATATGTGTTTTAACTGGAAGCATTATGGTCTGTTCGAATTATCTAATTAGGCTTTTAATATTAGTGCTACATATACCTAAGGAAACGAATATCATTTGAAGATAAAAATGAGGAACAAGAGGTTGAGGACGTATTAACAAGAGCTGGAAAAAGTTCTGGTCCTTGAAAGAAATCCTAAAAGGGGATTTTCCTCTCTACCTAAAGAAAACTGTCCTAGATACTTGTGCCTTACCGACTCTTACATACGGATGCCAAACTTGGACATATAACACCAAAATAAAAACTAAATTAATAATATGCCAGAAAGCAATGGAAAGGAGCATATTAAAATTAAGAAGAATCCAAAAAGTGAAAAGCGTACAGATAAGACAAAAAACAAAAGTTATAGATGTCTTACAATATGCTCTAAAACAAAAGTGGAGATGGGCAGGACATATAGCGAGAAACGCGGACAAAAGATGGACATTAAAGACTACTATATGGGAAGGACCAAGAGGAAAAAGGGGAAGAGGGCGTCCCAGAAAAAGATGGATAGAGGACATAAAAGCGATAGCAGGAAAAGATTGGTTAAAAAAAGCTAAGAACAAAGAGGACTGGAAAAAATTGGAGGAGGCCTTTACCCGAGAAGGGGTTCCGATCGATGGTATGGACATCAATAATAAATAGTGTTCAAGAACTTTTATAAAATTTATATCATTTTCAATATTTTCGCTAAAATGTAAACGTAATTTATCTTAAAAAGCATGTAAAGATCGGAAATAAATGGGCTTTATTATTATTATTATTAGTGCTTAACTTCTACGGAAATGTGTAATGATATATAGTGTAGAAAATACTCTATAATTCTGTAAAAGGCTCATTAAAATCGGTTCATCCGTTTCAGAGATTACCTGAACAAACATCAGACACTTAAATTTTATTTATATGTATAGATAATAGGGTTTACCTTTTGTTTGTATGTGAAAGCTTATTCTATACGTGTGGAAATATTACACGTTGCTTAATCTTTATTTAGGACCCCGCAAAATAATACAGAAATAGTAATGAAAATAGTACAGAATGTCAACTGCGTACAGCAAGCGTTCGCGAACGAACGCGAACATAAAGGCGTACAGACGAAAATTTACAATTACGTACGGCAAACGCGGGTCAAGTATTTTTTAAGTGAAAACTTCTTTAGACGCGTTGAACGGTATTTTTGGCAGGAGATAAATTTATAATTTCGCTTTATAACATTCTAGTAAATGTGAACGATTGTATTGCGTTTGCGCAGCTTGTGTCAGACTAGCGACGAGTATAAGAGCCTGTGTATATGTAATATTGATATTTTGCAGAGCATCATACATTTTATTAATTAATAGACTTTATAAAAATGTATATAATTATTGCTCCGAGTGCAAATAGATATAAAAACCACACTAATATTAATAATTTCATAATTAATTAAATTCGTTACTTATCATAGTAATCTGTTCGTACTGTTCTATATTTTATTTCATTTATAACAAAGAGTTGCTAATAATATTTCCTGTGTTATTTAAGTTCCGAATTAGCTGATAGATGGCACTACAGATAATGAAGTTTAGATTTAATTTGTTACTTACTTACATTGAAACCAGATAGCAGCACGGTCGCGCGCCCCTATTATTATACATAATTAATTCTATTATATGATTTTTATTATTATTCAATTTAATATTATTTAAAAAGTTTTACTTCAATCGGGTTTGACGATTTCACGCACTCATTTTTATCACGCTTTTATTAGCTTCACCTGTATGTATGTATGTAACCGACCCCTTTGAGCTCGATTTTGTCCTACTTTGAACGATCAGATTTAATTCCAACTTTGCACACCTGTCAAAGGTCGATGACAATGCAATAATCCGAAAAAAAAAAGTTAAAAAAATTTAACTAAAAAATGAAAAATAAATAATAGTTTAAAAAAACTAAAAAAACACACTTTCATAAAAAATCCAACTAAAAAACAGAAAATAAAATTTAATAAATTCGGATTAAGAATAGTGTAAATTAGAAATAAAAGTATATTTTTGTAAAAAGTGACAAAAAAATTATATAAATACTGATATCTGGAGGTGCTGATATTAACATGCGATGCGTCACTGTCAAAATATACATTTATTTCTAATTTACACTATTCTTAATCCAAATTTATTAAATTTTATTTTCTGTTTTTTAGTTGGATTTTTTATGAAAGCGTGTTTTTTTAGTTTTTTTAAACTATTATTTATTTTTCATTACTTTTTTCTATACTGACATTTTAAATCGAAATTCCACATATTGTGACGTCAGCGTCGACACTAAAGTCAAGCGTACTTATCTAAAAATATCATTGTACGGAGTAGTCATTCTGTACCTCCTTATTTTGTGGTAAGCGGCCGACCCACTAATGTCTCGTTTTTATAGCATGCTAACATGCCACGTAATATTATACCATTTAATTAATTCAATAGTTACACATGTCATTTTGTTTATGTTTACGCCGTGTGCTATTTTTTTGACATGTTCTTGTTATGTTCTTGTTATGATTTGTTAAATGGTTATATTTTTTGCATTGTTTAAATAAAAATAATGCCTAATGCTTGACTCGGAACACGATCAGGGTTATCACACGTTTATGGCAATAGTTGTACTCGCGACTCTGCATGCGTTGGCTATTATTTGTTGTAATAAATAGCTTAGTTATAGAAAATAGGGTATTATGTAAATATTTGTGTTCAATAAAATATGATAATGAAGCCACCATAAAGGTTTATAATCTTAATTAAAAATCCGATTCATGATTAAAATAATAATAATAGTTAAGTATACTATCTTTATATATAAATTTCTTTTGTGCGTGTGTATGTCACTGAACTCCTCCTAAACAGCTGGACCGATTTTGATGAATTTTTGCGTGCGTGTTTCAGTGGATCCGAGAATGGTTTAGATTCACAATTGGCCCCGGTAGGTGGGTGGCGCTGCGGTTGGCTTTTAGGATTTTTTTAAAATTATCAAAGCAATTCAACGGCCGCTGGGACCGCTAGTCTACACATATAATAAGAATGTAATTCTAACGTGTCTGTACTTTTCAGACTTTTGTGAAAAAAAATGTTGCAGGTGTCTTGGAATAAGTAATAAAATACATTTCAGTCATTTTTAGGAATGTCTGTTTGAACACGCATCACTGCTATAAAGTACTGCGTTCACGATATAACCTCATTAATGAAATCATAAAACATATCTTCGAGTAACGTTTAGTCTTGGTTTCATTAAAATCGGTTCACTCTATCAAAAGTTATTGTAATTTTAATGACGACTCGACCTGAGTACGAGAGAAAAGTAGATAAGTAAATGGACTTCATACATTCAGATGATTTTATAAGTCACTGTTTTTTACATTAGGATCCACGCGGACGAAGTCGCGGGCACATCAGTTATTAATAAGTCTTGTCCACTTGAAACGATTTTCAGTAATAATAGTAACGTAATATAAAAAAAGGTGCGCACAAAGAATCTTTAGAAAAAAATCTACTCAAACCAATTCCTCGAATCAATAGCGTCTGACACGTCGAGTGGCGTGTTTTATCCCCACTCCGATTTACACGAAATCTCTGCAAGAATAATTAACTATGTATGCACATAACAGTAATTATCTTCGGTTGTGAGGGTTCGTCGTGAAAGGAGGATCTGTGTTTAACCCGCTGACCTGGCGAACTTCGTACCGGCTCAGATTTTATTTGTCACTAGCCTCTGCTCGCGACTTCGTTCGCGTGGAATAGTTGCTGTGGGATCACGTTTGTAGTAGTTGTTGAGTTTATCGCGAACAGACAGACAGACGTGGCAGAGTCTGGCATGAGTATAGCAGAGTGGTTAGGATTTTTCTAAGTCTGCCTTGTTAGGTACTATCCTTAAGTTAAGAATTTTTCAAATCGGACCAGTAAGTAGTTCCTGAGATTACCCCCTACAACGTCACAAACTTTACCTGTTTATAATATTAGTATAGTTTTTGGCGGGATCTTGGTCTGTCATGTAGTGGATTTTATTTTTTATTCATAATTTTGTGTTACTTGACTCTATATTGTGTAGAATTGGTGGTGTTTTATGTGATATAGTTTGTTTATTGTGCATAAGTGAAGTGAATGGAAAATAATGCCACGGACCATGAATTCTGAGATGCCACAAAAATTCCATGGAGGGTTCTAACAAGATGGCCACCATCTTGTTAGTTCATTGAAATTATATCAAGAAACTTGTAATATCGATACTCACTTGACAATGGCAGTAATAGTCTACTAGAAGACTGGTTGCCAAAATGGAATAGAAGACGAACTTGAAATACTATTAACTACTCGACAATGACGTTCATTGAAATTATATCAAGAAACTTGTAATATTGATACTCACTTGACAATGGCGGTAATGGTCTACTAGAAGACTGGTTGCCAAAATGGAATAGAAGACGAACTTGAAATACTATTAACTACTCGATAATGGCATTCATTGAAATTATATCAAGAAACTTGTAATATCGATACTCACTTGACAATGGCAGTAATAGTGTTCGCGACAATTTCTAGTGCTTTGTGTTAATTAGTGATGTATATTTAATTGTGCTTAGTTTTATAGTGATTTGTACAAATAGTGCATAGCTTTGATAGTAGTTACATAGTTTTGTCCGCAATTAAATATATCTATTGGATCGTGTTTTATTTTACAACATAGAATAGTATATACGTATATGATATTATAATTAGAAATAGTTATACCTATATCTTGTTATTATAGTTATATGTGGTGTAGTTATACATACTTATAGTGTAACTATCTAGAAATAGTATAGTTTAATAGTTTAAAGTATTATAAGATGTTAGCTGTAAGAATATTTGTAAAATATTTTATTAAATAAAGAGCAAGCGAAGGGAACTTGTTGCGCCCCCGCCCCGCCCTGTATAGTAGGTTTAGCCGAACCCTGACGCTGTGCGCGTGGCTATTAAGTGTTCTGATTGGCGGAACACCGCCAGCGTCGGGCGAGCGACCCCGGTGCCGTATAGGCAAGGCCCGGAACGTGGTCATTCAGGCGCGGGCGGCATAGAGAGCAGTCGTTTTAGGAATAGATAGTAACCGCGTAATAAAATCATCGTTAATAGTAATCGAATAGATAGTGAATAGCTGTTTTGAACGAGTCTGCATACGCGAGCACATCCTTCGCTGCTCTACTAGTAACAAATCTTCAATAGTGATAAATCTTTCATCGTGCTTCAACTTCAACGTCCGGTTTCATCAAGCCATCGATATAGTTTGTGAGTCACTCGGAGGTGACTCACATTCATGGTCCTTCGTAAGCCGGATTTCAAGTTGAACCAGGAAGAAAAGAACATATGCATAGTCATTCACTATCACAAAGGCAGACGGCACAGGCGCTACTAGCTGTAACATCGACGGGAACGATCGAGGCCAACACAGCTCCGACAGAGGGCACCATGGACGTATCGAGACCGCACAATGATGAGGATTCAGCTACACACACCGCCAAAACCGTGAGGATATCACGACCGTCAGGCACATCTTCGAGGAGAAGAAAAGAGCTCACAAAAGCTCGAATAGAACTGCTACAGAGAGAAATAGAGCTCGCCGCTTTACGTGTAGCAGCCCTCGAAGAAGAATATTATGAAAGTATTAACGATAAAGCCGCTATAAAGGGAGAGAGGACTTCATCGTGTATAGATGAGAGCACGATTACTCTCACACCGGAACCACACATCGAGACCACACGTACGAGGCGAGAAACACTCACGTGTGACGTAAACGTTGATGTTCCGGAGCAACGTCTACATAAAGACAACAAACATGTGTGTGAGACGCAACCCACATGTATAGAAGAAACGCAAGATGATTGCAGAAAAATAGCATCGCAAAACTTAGATTTAGAACAAGCGACTGGGCGATGCGATTATAACGGGTGTCATTATACACACCACCCGTCATTTCATAGAAGTATTGCATCGTGTGAATTAGAAAGTACAACGGTCGCCTGCGCTATTGTTTCATCGACGAAGGATAATAAACGCAGCTGCGCATCCCGAAAAAGTCTACCTGAGGGCCTAGACTGCATAGAGGGAGCAAAGGGTGCCTGCCATCCCTACGTTTTATTAGACGGCAGGCCAATGCGTACAACAATAACGTCGGAAACAGAGCTAACAATAAAAATTACGGAGCTGCCGGAACGTTTCTGTATAGAAGCCATAAGGGGCAACAAAATTGACCTGAAGAAACAATGGGGACTCGAAATGTTAGAACCGAAAACGCATCGATTACCGGCGGGAGGTGTTAAAGAAACGTCACATGAAAACGACTCGATACCGCTGGATAGCTGCAAGACTACTGAGCAACGGTCCGAGAAACTCAAACGCAGAAACGAGTGTGGATCCGAGATATCTCATAGCGCGTCATATAGCAAGCGAATTCGTTTTAAACGACACGTGAAAAGGAAAATAATGACAACTACTCGTGATACAGATGTCTTAACAGTGAAGCGTTCGCTAAAACCACTGACGATAATAGATCGAGTTATAAAATCGATGCAGCGAAAATCTAAAAAGTCACCGCGGCGATACTCTTGGAAATCGCGAGAGGCCTCATATTCTCTCGACGTCGAGTATACGCTGCTGAACTATAGAAAAATCCTGCGGAACTACAAGAAGCGACGTCGTAATGCTGCTTGTCAAGCGGTACTACAACCCAGACAGCACACATGTTATAGACGACGTCAGGAAATTGACATGTGTGGAGATTGCACATCACTTCACATGTGAACGCACCTTGTAATATTTAACGCAGTCATAGTCGACAACTTACTCAGAGACCGCCGTCAAGGATAAATCAGTTCTTATATTTACTACAAGAAAGTTTTAACATATCGTCGTGTGAATTATCTGAAAACTGCAATAATCAGGATGAAGCAAGCCATCACGCGTGAATCATCGGTTAGCGGACGAGTTTAAACTTGCAAGTCCGATATCACCCGCCGAAGCTACAATACCGGCGGGAGCAGCCCACACGTGGTGAGATTGGATTTAGAGACCTTGTTTTATCAAAAAACGCAATGCACGCAAGGGATCCGTTACTGAGATGTTCGGTTGTGGCCAACTACCTGAGGACGGAGGGTGAGGTACAAGCACTCGCTATGAACAACAAAGGACCTACACCGGCCTACAAAACGTTAACGGATCCTACAGTTATTGAAAACAACATGCGCGAACGCTAGATTTCTACAGCTACAAGAGCTGCGGCGGGAGTATGTTCGCGACAATTTCTAGTGCTTTGTGTTAATTAGTGATGTATATTTAATTGTGCTTAGTTTTATAGTGATTTGTACAAATAGTGCATAGCTTTGATAGTAGTTACATAGTTTTGTCCGCAATTAAATATATCTATTGGATCGTGTTTTATTTTACAACATAGAATAGTATATACGTATATGATATTATAATTAGAAATAGTTATACCTATATCTTGTTATTATAGTTATATGTGGTGTAGTTATACATACTTATAGTGTAACTATCTAGAAATAGTATAGTTTAATAGTTTAAAGTATTATAAGATGTTAGCTGTAAGAATATTTGTAAAATATTTTATTAAATAAAGAGCAAGCGAAGGGAACTCGTTGCGCCCCCGCCCCGCCCTGTATAGTAGGTTTAGCCGAACCCTGACGCTGTGCGCGTGGCTATTAAGTGTTCTGATTGGCGGAACACCGCCAGCGTCGGGCGAGCGACCCCGGTGCCGTATAGGCAAGGCCCGGAACGTGGTCATTCAGGCGCGGGCGGCATAGAGAGCAGTCGTTTTAGGAATAGATAGTAACCGCGTAATAAAATCATCGTTAATAGTAATCGAATAGATAGTGAATAGCTGTTTTGAACGAGTCTGCATACGCGAGCACATCCTTCGCTGCTCTACTAGTAACAAGTCTTTTATTGCGAGAAAACCTCAACGTTCTTCAAGTTCAACTTCGGAATCAGCAAATAATCGCTATAGTTGTGAGTCATTCGGAGGTGGCTCATAAATAGTCTACTAGAAGACTGGTTGCCGAAAATGGAATAGAAGAAGAACTTGTAATACTATAAACTACTCGACAATGGCAGACATAATCTAAAAGATTGGTTGCCAAAAATAAAGTAAAAAAAATATATATTAGTATAGAAGTATAGATTATTGAATCGAGTTGTAGACATTCGCGTAGTATTTTTGCACTACTTTTTGTTAAACTAATTGCTGCATGTGTTACACTGATTCCCTGTGACAAATCTTGTTATAAACAAAAAAAATCACCGAAATCAATGAATTCGTCCTTGAGATATAATCAAAAATGTTTTTCCTTGAATTTTCATCTTATGGTTTTCTTCGCGTATCTTTCTGATATCTTTATTTTGCTATTCAAAATCAAAAATTTTTTATTCGATTTAGGCACTGAGAAGGCACTTACGAACGTCAAAACTACCACACCGGCTCGGAAAACAACCCAGTAATTGAGAAGAACCGGCGAGAAACGATTTCGATTTGGTGTATCTTTTCATTGTACGTAACATAGCACAACATATTTTTATATACATATATACAGTTACATTCGTTTTTGGTCGATGCACAGAGAGAGAGGCGTCATTTCCAGACGTCACCATCGTTCACATACTGATCCATCCTATAATTAGCCTTAATGCATTAAGACCCGCTTGACATGGTACTTGAGCTTATTATATGGATTCGGGACAGATACAAACCCAACAACATATCAGAAATCATAAAAATCTGTCCGGTCGTTCATGAGTTTGTAACCAAACCGACTTTGTATTATATTTATTAACTAGCTGTGGCCGCGACTCCGTCCGCGTGGAACCGAATGTAAAAAAACAGTGACTAATAAAATCATCTGAATGTATTAAGTCCATTTACTAATTTACCTATCTCTTGTAGGTACTTAAGTCGCGTTGTCATTAGAATTTTTATAGGTGGTAGAGCCACGCTGAAGTTATTATTGGTTTCAACATGGATGGGACGGCTCGCCCGGGGTACTACCACCCGACACACAGACAGACCGACGTGAACGTTACAGTGCTTGCATTGTTGCGTTTCGTTCGGTCAGTGAGAGCGCCGGTTACCCACCTACCTTCTCCCCTCCCCCAAACAGACTGGCAACGTACTTGCGACTCCCTTGGTGTTGCAAGTGTCTATGCAAGTGGTGATCACTTAACATCAGGTGACCCACCTGTTCGTTTGCCTCCAATGATATAGAAAAAGAAAAGAATTACAGTAACATTTGATAGAGTGAACCGATTTTAATGAAACCAAGACTAAATATTACTTCAGGATATTATTTACGATTTTATCGGTAACGCAGTACTTTAGCAGTGATGCGTGTTCGAACAAATAGACAGACGTTTCTAAAAATGATTGATATGTATTTTATTACTTATTCCAAGACACATGAAATATTTTTTTTTACAAAAATCTAAAAAAAAGTACAGACACTTTACATTTACATTCTTATTATATGTATAGATATAGAAGATTTATCGACTAGACTAAGTCATGGAAAATCGCTAATGTTTTATTGAGGAAGCTTCGTATTACTGTCGATCATGTGTTATGTTAGAGAAATTCCTCATCGCACGAACTAAGTAAACATTCTTATTGACAGTTTTGTATGAGTAATTCCCTAATGAATTATTTACATTTAATAAAATACGTTTTTAAGTATCACCACTATTATATAATGTTTTTTTAAAGTGCAACTTTTATGGTTTTTGAAATTCAGATCGGCATACTTTTTGTGTGACAAAAATTAGTGGGGGTAAACACTGTGTCTGGGTAGAGTGTTGAAAACACCTGTTCGCGTCTGATCACCGAAGTTAACCAACGTCGGATGCGGTCGGTACTTGGATGGGTGACCGCCTGGATACACCGCGTGGCGTTGGCTTTTTGTTGTATTTTTTTATTTGAATGTTTATCTGTAATATAAAAGTTTTACTTCAATCGTGTGTCTTTATGACACACCTTGTTTATTCTCATTACAGTGACTCTGTAATGTTTTCAGTATATTTGGGAAAGGTATATTTACCAATTTTATCGGTGAGGTCAATAAAGACACCGTTTATCTCATACAATGGTATTTATTTTATAACATTAACTGAAACAATTATTAATACAAATGTGTACACGGACGTATTCTAGGATCGGTTGGAGGGGACTGCGGCCAGCAGCGTCGGGCGTGTGCCTCGCAATTTGTCTACGCAGACAAATTGCTATGCACGCGCTATACTGTGTCGCTACACATATATATATATATATAATATATATTTATTTGGTACATTTCGTCTCCCTCATACTACTCCCACTGTTCCCACTACTCCCACACCTTCGTAGCGAAACTTCGGCTATTTTTCACGTCTATTTTTTTAAATATTAAAGATCTTTTTTTACAATTATATTAAACTAACGTTGTCCCATCCTGATAATATAAAAATGTATACAAATTATATACATAAACCTATCTCGTGAATCATTCTATCTACTGGTGAAAACCGCATGAAAATCCGTGCAGTAGTTTTTGAGTGTATGCCGACCAGACAGACAGACAGACGCGGAAGAGGACTTTGTTTTATACTATGTAATGATGATGATAAGATTAAATACTAGCCTCTGCCTGCGACTTCGTCCGTATGGAATAGTTACTTTGGGCCAACGCCGAACACGCAGCGGAAGCTCTCAAGTGGAAAAAAATCTCTGATTTTCAAACATTCTTCACTGGTGCTTCGCTGCTATTGGTCTTAGCGTGATGATATATAGCCTATAACCTTCCTCGATAAATGAGCTATATAGCACTGAAAGAATTTTTCAAATCGGACCCTGTAGTTCCTGAGATTATCTCCTACGACGTTACAAACTCACTAATTCACAAACTTTACGTTTTTTTTATAATATAATATTATAAAATTACTAGCGGGCCCGGCAGACGTTGTCCCGCCCTGATTATGATTAATAATATCCTCATTGCATAGTATAAAACAAAGTCCCCTACCGCGTCTGTCTGTCTGTCTGTTCGCGATAAACTCAAAAACTACCGAACGAATTTTCATGCTGTTTTCACCGGTGGATAGAGTGATTAATGAAAAACGTTTTAGTATATAATTTGTCAAGAATTTTTTTATAATCAGGGTGGAACAACGTCTGCCGAGCCCGCTAGTTTATTATATATAATTAAAATTATAGTATATATCAAATATTTTTTTCAATATACGCATTAAAAACTAAAAATATAACATAACATTACCTTCCCGCTGCTGCTATGATAGTTACATACTGACGGAGTCAAATTAACAACTTAATAAAAAATGAGCGAGAAATATAGAGGTGTATTATTGTTATTGAATGAATTCATAAATTTACACATTAATTAATTTTTGGATTGTACTATGCCTACCATCAGGCATAGTACAGTCGCTTTGTCGTGCTGCAGTAAAAACACAATTTAATTGATTATTATTATTGCTGACTTTTATCTAGAATTGATACTAAATTTTCGTAGTTGGTAGAGCCACGCTGAAGCTATTACTGGTTTCAGCATAATTGGGCCGGCTCGTCCGGGCTAGTACCACCCTCTCACAGAAACACCGACGTGAAGTAACAGTGCACGCATTACTGCGTTTCTTTCGGTCAGTGAGAGCGCCGTAGGCCCACTTGCCCCTCACCCCACCCCACTTTTCCTTCACGTCCCCCCCCCCAAACACAGGCTGGCAACGCACTTGCGACTCCCCTGGTATTGGTAATATCTATGGACGGCGGTGATGACTTATAACATCAGGTGAGCCTGTTCGTTGGCCAGCTATGATATAAAACAAAACCGAAATTCTTGTCAATGTCAAGGCTTCGATTTGTCGATAGTAAAAAAATCAATTTTTTTATCTATCTTTAGTGAGTTTGAAACATGGAGTGACCGATATGTAACAGTTTCTAGTATTCAAATTGTGCCGGTCTTGTATTCAAATTATGTAAATTCGCACTTATTAAACTCTCTTAGTGTTACAAGACGTGTGGGTGAGAATATTTCCCGCCGGTAGACTATTTTCACTCGTACGGTGACACACTGATCTTTATTACACTATTTTTAGTGTTATGCACGCAAATATTCGTTAACACGTAATACATTGCCGCGTGGGTGCGTCGGTTTTATTGCCTGTGGGTCACTGGGACAGCGATGTGCACGTCATATGCATGCCCCAATCGCTTTTATCAAAACGTAGGTTATTTTTAAAAATGTTGCCGCATGAGACAGATTTATACACATTTGGTAGAAAAATGATAATATTTATTCTTGTCTAATATGAAGTAAATGATCAATATTTTGTATTATTGAAGCTATATTTATTTTGGCGCGTTTGGGAAAAATGATGACAGTGAATTGTTACGATGAGCGTACACACCGACACATAAACGCGACACCATGAAGTTGGTTAGTAATTGTCAGCCAAGTTTTCGTGAGACCTGATAACTAAATTAAAGGTAGTTATTCAAGTATACTATATGTATCTTCTATACGTGTTTTATATCAGAAAATAAATCACTATAATAAAAAAAATAACTGTCAACTTAGACAAGCGTTAGCCAATGGTTAAATATAAACAGTGTCTTTCATTAAACAGGTGGTGAACACGTATTTAACTTTTTTGTAATAAGACGGTTTTAGCACTTGCACAACATCGGTGTCCAGAGCACAAGAGAGTGTAGATTTTGTGATAGTGCGAATGAGACCCCCAAACACCTCTTGTGCGAGTGCGATGCACTGAAGCCTACACGAATCGGATTCTGGGAAAGCATGTAGTGCCTCCGGATAAGGTACAGATGCTCTCAACCAAAAAAGTCCTCCAGTTCTTAAATACTATAGGACTAGGCGAGGAGCTTTAGTAATATGGGACGATCCCAATAGATCAGTACTGGTCGCAGTGATACAGGACTAAGGCATGCATAGCCCCTTTTTCAGAATAAAAAATAAGATTGTACGTGCCTAAGAGTACACGTATAAAAACACGATCAAAATCTATCTGGGAGTTGTTACGTGAACAGCAAGCAGACATCTATCGTGTTATTTATCTTATATATTAACTAGCGGGCCCGGCAGACGTTTTCCCGCTCTGATTATGAAAAAATCCTTGACATATTATATACTAAAACGTTCCTCATCAATCACTATATCCACCGATGAAAACCGCATGAAAATTCGTTCGGTAGTTTTTGAGTTTATCGCGAACAGACAGACAGACAGACGCGGTAGGGGACTTTGTTTTATACTATGTAATGATACGTGAAGCCAAAACTTTGTAACCTTTTTAAGCGAACTGCGCGAACGGATGAACGTGAAATTTGGCATAGTTAAAGTTTATATGGAGGAGAAGTGCAGAAAGCTATTTTTTTAATATAAAATGCATTACAAGCATATTAAATTAATTAAAATATACATTACTCACACTACTGCTAGAATTTTACATAACATATACACACGTGTAAATGGAAAAGACATTTTGACAGATCCGTCACTTTACTCTTACTTTCCAATTAATTACGTTTTCAATATTTTTAACATGAATGACGTTGCATGTCTTACATGGCCTTTGAAATGAATTGGTCAAATTGTAGGTTAATTTTATAATATTATAATATGTAAATTCATAATATATATATATATATATACATTGATAATTAATTGATAAACAATTTATCTTTAGTACATCTATGAAACCACTGAAATAATTATTATTCTCTTTGATCTTATTAGATGTCAAAATTTTTAGGTGATAGGACTGCTTTCACTTCATGTCACTTGGCTTCATGTTGTCATAAGAGTAAAGCAATATTACCAAAATCAACGTCAATATTATAATGTTTAGTATTTTTATGGTGAACTCACTTCAAAAAATGATTTAATATAAATACGTTGTAAAATCAAAATAGGAACATTTGTTTGCTCATGAAAGTAATCCATGACTTGGATCTCCGCGGTTACAATGATGCAGTTCAACCTGATGTAGCAGTTATATTTAGTACAGTTGATGATGAATTTTGAACAAAGATGAATTCATTTTCAAAAGTTAATGGTAGTATTAAAAACAACCGTTTTGGATTCGTCATTCGATTATATTGTGTATCCATTACTTTTCCAAACGATGATACTGGGCATATCACTATTCCTCATAATATACAGACTACATTTAACACATATGGTTCGTGTAAAATTAATTGAAAATTGTGTCATGAGTTGCGATAAATTTCTTTATTTTCGTAAAGTTATGTTTACTTAGAATTTTAGAGCCTTAACACCTTTGTAACCGGCTGTTTTTGTTTCAAATTTATAATTAATTTCAATTTTCATTTAGACATAGATTTTTTTAAATGTTTATATAATTTTAAAACAGGGGCAAATAACTGAATAGCCATGATGAAAACCTTTGATTATAGAAGTACCCTTTGACGAAAGAACCCTAATAAAGTTCAAACTTTAAAAAAATCAATGAACTATGGTCGAATGTCCGACCACTGGACGCCCACTAGTATAGAGAGAGACGAACTTCTTAGCCTTCCATGGATTCACCGTGCGGGTGTCCGGTCCATCTGGAGGGGGAAACTAACAGTTCCCAACTTCACCCAGTGTAGGTTTAAGGAGGCCCCCTTTAGATGCCATCAACCTCACCTTCACTCTCAGTTTCCCCCCTCCTAGCCAAATTTGGTACGCCCACTAGTTACTTTATACACAAATTTACCTCAGTAATTATGTATATTATAACCATTTATCAGTCGCTTAACCGGCTCCGACTGATTTGAGAGTCGAACAGTTGACCTCGCGACACGGTCACGGTTGACACGATGTCGGTCAGTGTTATTAAAATGATTTTTACGGGACTAAAGAAACATTAATAGGATAATTTATTATTGGGATGGATGAAACAATCAGTAAGCTGAAGTGTTAGATACTCATGTGAAGAGTCTTAAGCAGATTTTTGAAGTTATATTTCTTTTGGCGCGTTAGGGGAAAATGATGAGAGTAAATTTTTACGATGCGTGCGCACACCGTCACGAAAAACCGACACCCTGAAGTTAGCTATAGTCAACATTTTGTTTCTTTGTATTAAAACTTTCAATGTATTAAATACCTTTTTTCTATTGTTAGTGTTGTTTTTTCTACAAACGTAAAATAAGGCGAAAGATAAAATTTTTGAAAAGATTTTTATCTTGTTACGCGAAAAAAGTATAACTTCTAACGCGTGTACATAAGTATACACACACACACTTTTAATTTTTTTGTATTTTTGACCGCCTACTCCCCCTGTTTAGCAAAAGTAAGCAATGCTCTTAAATGATTACGTAACTTTAAAATGACCATAAAGATCAAAATGTAACCGCCATAAAGACAATGAGTAAAAAATCCGTCCTAAAGTTGCTAATAGTTAAGTAGAAAAATATAAAATCCCAATAGTTACTCACAGATACAGCGATTTTTGACGTATATAATAAACTAGCCTCTGCACGCGACTTCGTCCGCGTGGAATAGTTACTTTGGACTAACGCTGACACACAGCGGAATCTCTCAAGAGGAAAAAATCCCATTTTGAATCATTTTTCATTAGTGCCCGTGCCTATTGGTCTTAGCGTGATGATATACAGCATATAACCTTCCTCGATAAATGAGCTATATAGCACTGAAAGAATTTTTCAAATCGGACCTGTAATTTTTGAGATTACCCCTACAACTTCACAAACTCACAAACTTTACCTCTTTATAATATTACTTTAGATAGTGTAGATTAAACGAAAGCAAACAAAAAGGGGCGAACCAAGAGTGCAGAAAAAAAATGAGTGCGTGTAACCGTCACACGCAAGTCAAACTTGTTATTTAAGTTCCGAATTAGCGGATAGAAGGCATTTAATTTGTTACCGACATTGTACCGGCAGCACGGTCGCGCGCGCGCGGCTTTATATACATAATTAATTCTATTGTATGATTTTTGTTATCATTCAATGTAATATTTTTAATTAATTATTCTTTTTTCAAAAAAATTTGATTGATTTGTTTATAAACTATTTATTGAGAAAATCAAAAATATTTAAAAACCGGATGGTACAGAAACGTGCAGCCATATTGACGTAACGGACTTCCGTTGCATTGTCGTCCAGATACCTCCTAGTCGCGCCTAAAGAAGTTTTACTTCAAAAATGGTTACATAAACAAAATTATAAGTTTTTTTAATCTGTTCTGAGTTCCTTATTGATGCATGGGGAGCAGTTAACAAATCTAGAAGTATGGAATTTATAGCTTACTAGCTGACGGGGCCACGCGTTACTGTGGCTCAGTTATTACATGTTGAATTCAAAATGAGCATAAAGTAAACTGGAGTTTCAAAAGAAATTCAAAAGTAATACGTGGCGCCATCCATGAGATATCTATAACAGTCGGTTCTACAGGTTTCTGTCAACAAACTATTTTAAAGCGCCACCTGTTCGAGATTGATGAAACTTAATAACAATAATCAACATTGACAATAATTTAATTTGTAATTAATAAATATTGAGTACCGTTAATCGAAATATAAATTATACTATCTCTCTAGTTGGACCAAATTGTACATAAATGCCAACGCTTCATGAAGATAGGTTGAGTAGTTGCGGAGTCAATTTTTCTTTTTAATGTTATAGCAGGCAAACGAACAGGTGGGTCACCTGATGTTAAGTGATCACCACCGTCCATAGACATTAACGACACCAGGGGAGTCGAAAGTGCGTAGCCAGCCTGTGTTTGGATGAAAGGGAGGGAGGGGGAGAGGAGAGGGGAGGGGAGGGGAGGTGGACCTCCGGCACTCTCACTGACCGAACGAAACGTAACACTGCAAGCAATGTTTCTTAACGTCGGTTTTCTATGAGAGGGTAGTACTACCCCGGGCGAGCAGACCCATTCATGCTGAAACTTCAGGGTGGCTCTACCACTTACAAATCCAACTACCATTGTGGACAAACAGCGTGACACTGAATTTTAATATATTAAGATAGAGGTATCGACACATAGTTGTTCACTACTAGGGCGATGGTAGTTATCTCCTGTCAAGAAATACCAATTTTCCAGATCCGTTTGTAAATGAAGAAGTCCCGTTACTGTCGCGACCTTATTTCAACTGAATTAGACTAAGAAAAGGCTATCATGGGATGTATGGAGTATATCCTAAAATTTCACTTATATATCAAATTGCATTTTATCATTCTTATATTGCTGTGTGAGGTGTAAAACGTTGTGTATTTTGTAAAATTGTCTAAAGTTCAAACAGGTGCGCTGATCTAGGCCGAAATCTAGGACAATTTTCTTCTAGTCCAATCGATGCAGTCGCGTACGGATATTGGCGTTTCATGGGTATTTTTGACCTAATGTTGCTATGTAACTCAAAAAGTTTGTTTTATTATCGTCAAAAAATTAGATAAATTTAAAAGTAAACAGTTAAAAGTTTCACTTCTATCGTGCGTCTTTACGACACACCTTGTTTTTTTTTTATTTTGATATGGCAAAGTTATTGCACTGTGATGCTGGTAAGCACAGCTCAATCAAAAAATAAATAATAGTTTAAAAAAACACGCTTTCATAAAAAATCCAACTAAAAAACAGAAAATAAAATTTAATAAATTTGGATTAAGAATAGTGTAAATTAGAAATAAATGTATATTTTTGTAAAAAGTGACAAAAAAATTATAAAAAATCTTAATCCAAATTTATTAAATTTTATTTTCTGTTTTTTAGTTGGATTTCTTATGAAAGCGTGTTTTTTAGTTTTTTTTAAACTATTATTTATTTTTCATTTTTTAGTTAAATTTTTTCGGATTATTACATTGTCATCGACCTTTAACAGGTGTGCAAAGTTTGAATTAAATCTGATCGTTCAAAGTAGGACAAAATCGAGCTCAAAGGGGTCGGTTACAAACATACATACATACAGGTGAAGCTAATAAAAGCGTGATAATAAAAATGACCACCAACAAATCCATGATTCATCGACAGTCCTTAATATCACGTCGAGTAAGACTCTTCGCAGTTGTTTTTGCTGTGTTCTGATTCATAATGTTCTTGATATAATCCGATACCGCTGGAAAAATACCGTTCATTCTTTTATTTTTAAAATTCAGGAATATTATGACACCTTTCCATGTTGTTGATAAAGCTTGGCACGCAAGAGACGATTTTTTACGTTTGGCAAAATGCCCATTGGGTCGAAATATTGCGTTAGACGTTATCTCGCATTCCACCCACGGTTGGATTGAAGAAGAACGTTGTGGTAGGACTTTATTAAAGTCTTGACTAACTAAACATTCCAGTTGAAAATATATCTTATATATTTAAGAGGTGGTAGAGACACGCTGAAGCTATTACTGGTTTCAGCATGAATGGGTCGGCACGCCCGGCGTATTACCACCCTCTCGCAGAAAACCGACGTGAAGTAACAGTATTTGCATTGTGGCGTTACGTTCGGTGAGTGAGAGCGCCGGATAACCCACCTCCCCTCTCCCTCACCCCTTCCTCAAACACAGGGTGGCAACTCACTTGTGACTCTTCTGGTGTTGCAAATGTCTATGGACGGTGGTGATCACTTACTCCAAGCACCTGTAGGTGTGTTGTTCCGGTAACTGCACTTGAGAGCCTAGGTCTAGGTTTAGGGTGCTTACCACCCCTGACCACATTGTCACTTAACATCAGATGGAGCTTGTACTTAGACAAAATACCTATGAAACATCCATCTTCTAAACGTTATATATAATAAGAATGTAAATTTAACGTGTCTGGGCTTTTAGATTATTGTAAAAAAAAATTTGCAGGTGTCTAGGAGTAAGTAATAAAATAAATTTCAATCATTTCTACAACTCGCGCGATCCAGTGACACAAAATCTAACATCACTGCGACAACATTACACATATCACCTCCACACACGTGCACGCATACACGCTTACACATGCAAGTGGAAGGATTTTATTTTTTTTCCCTTATGAAACTGAAATAGTTTAGGAAATTATCCGATACGAAATATATATAAGAGTTGTTGTGGTATTGTATGCTTGGTACACATATATGTTTCAACAACTCATATATGTATGAATAGTAGGTTAGCTTAGATAAGTCGTGAATTGCATGTATCAGGCAACAGCCCAAGCCGAGGTGTGCCGTGCACCCTTGAGCTAGTTGTCAAATAAAATCGGCTAAGTGACTTAAGCGCTCGCCTTAGTAGTCCGGTGATGCTGTTAAGACGTTGCTAGGTCAACAGCGTAGCCAGTTCGAATTTTTTTTTTACAAATGTCTGTCTGTTTGTATAAACACGCATCACTGCTAAAATACTGCGTTCATGATAAAAGAATTTAAGAAGATCATAAAGCATGTCTTCGTGTAATATTTAGTCTTTGTTTCATTAAAATCGGTTCACTCTATCAAAAGTTATTGTAATTTTAATGACGACGCGACTTAAGTACGAGAGAAAAGTAACTGAAATTAATATAGTCAGATGATTATTAATCTTTGTTTTTTTACATAAAGTTCCACGCAGACGGAGTCGCGGATACAGCTAGTAAAGAATAAATTAATACAAAAGTGAACAGACCCCATGGCTAATCGAATTCGCGCGCTTTTTAGCAAAATGGTGGCAAATTGTTACTGAAGACGTCTTCTTGGATTTTTTAATAATGATTCGAAAGTTAAATTGAAGTCCTTGTTTGAAACTTCAATGTTCTTTTACTATTGGACAAATTATGTGTACATATAAATACAACTAGCTTCTTCCCGCGACTTCGTCCGCGTGGAATAGTTACTTTGGGCTAACGCTAATACGCAGCGGAACCTCTCAAAAGGAAAAAAACGGTTTTGAAACGTTCTTCATTGGTGCTCCGCTCCTATTGGTTTTAGCGTGACGATATATAGCCTATAGCCTTCCTCGATAAATGAGCAATCTATCACTGAATTTCCAATCTGAATTCAAAGCAGACCAGCAGTTCCTGAGATTAGCGCGTTCAAGCAAACAAAGTCTTCAGCTTTAAAATATTAATATAGAAGTATAGACTGGAGTGCCCGATGTTCGTTTGAGACGATTTTTACTGCATTAAAGATTATTACTGACTAATATGTTAAAAAGATAAACCCGATCGAGTTTGTAGCCGGTTCTTCTCGAAGAGTGGGTTGTTTGTCCGAACCGGTGGTAGTTCTGACGTTCATAAACGCCTTCTCAGGGCCTGAATTGTATAACGTATTTTTTATTTTGATTGACTTTGAATAGAGGATATTCATATCATTATGCTTTTCGAGATAGGTTAAGCAATAATGGTAAAATTGATTAGAAGTAACTTAAAAACGGTTTGAAGTAATCCTAACTAATATTATACATGCGAGAGTGGGTTTGTTTGCTTGTTACGCTTTCACGTCTTACCTACCCAATTGATCTTAGTGAAACTTTGTATACACGTCGTCAGGGATATAGAAATTAGAAAAGGACATTGGGTACTTTTGACCCAGAAAAAAAGCGAGCAAAAGCTGGTACGATTATAAAAAAAAAAATTAAAGACAATTGTTACGAATAACGTATATTCGGTCAGGCAGGAAAACCAATTAACACTGTGTAGGTACTGTGAATATTTATCCGAGCAGAGCTACGCCTTACAATAACTTCGACATAGAAGTGAAATCCGATTAACGACGTCTTGCCTTTTTAACCGACTTCAAATAAAGTAAATTAAAAAAAAAAAGTATTAACCGACTTCAATATCAATCAAAAACCCATAAGGCACTAAAAAGCGGAAAATAAATAGTTTATCAAATTAACCAAATTAAATAAAACATATGAATATGTGTGCTACCTAGAGATGTATTTGAAGTCGGTGCGAACCGAAAATCATATCATCTACATAGGTACAAAGTTTAAGTCCACTCTCGCGTCTCTGTAATACATTTCTACCTGGAACAAATTTGAAATTTCGTTTGGCACCGATTTCCAATACATCTCTAGGTAGCACACATATTCATATGTTTTATTTAATTTGGTTAATTTGATAAACTATTTATTTTCCGCTTTTTAGTGCCTTATGGGTTTTTGATTGATATTGAAATCGGTTAATACTTTTTTTTTGAAAATTTATATAGGCCGAACTCTGTAATAGCGTGGCGCTAGGTGTTAATGTTCCGATCGCGTCTCGGATGTGTTGTCGCGGTACCGGAAGTAGATCATAAGGCCGTTTAAATCATTTGAATATCATTTTAATTAATAGATATATTATAAAGGACATATTAAATCATTAAAATTAATTACAAAAATAGAAATCGTTATACAAGCCATAGCATTTCAAATTTTTCATTTCAAACGATTCTACTAGTTGCCGGAACATACCTGTAAATGTCGACAGATCTTTGATTTGAAAATCATAGCCAGAATAAAGAATATACCACCATTATTTTTATTTTTATTTTTCTCATCATCTATTAGTTTATTCAAGATGGTTACCCTTCATAGAACATACAGGCCCAAGCATGAATCAAACCCACTATATATCTGAACACTACCAATTTTAAGTACACTAAATACAGCGTTCTTATCGCTTACAATTGCAAATACCGACTGCGACGTGCATTGATAATCTGTAACTACACAGTCTCTCAACTTTTCCGTATGAAAAAGTTAATGTAAATAAAACTTTTTACCCCCAATCGGATTATTCGATAAGACTGGTCGATTAGAAAGGTAAAAAAACTGCATACAAAAGGGCGGGGACAATAAATCGTCTAATGGAGCGTGCGAATTTGAAATTGGAACGTCGCAAAAACGCATCCTTCCTCCTTCCGTATTGGTCGGTGCGTTTTTCTCAGCGTTATGGTTTTACGTATAAATAGAGTGAATCGGATGTCACCGGCATCAGTTTCGGGTTGCCCGTCAACCCGTACAGGTGGTTGTGTGCTTTGGATTGATAGCTGGTCTGATTTCGGTGAGTTATTTATTTGAAATATAGTTATATTATTGAAGTGAAATTCTTTACGCACGCTTGACTTGGAGAGTCACCAGGGAATGCGCGACGAGAGCGTTACGAAAACGTGTGATCGGGTGAGGCGAACGGAAGTTGAAAAGGAGATGCAAGTTAGGTAGCCCATAGTTAGTAAAACCGATAGTAAATTTAAATAGTTGTAAAAAATTAATATATGCATATACATGTATGTATTATACTTATATATACAAACATATAGATGGGGCTAAAGAAGTTTTCTTCAGCCGCGTGGTCTAAAGCACACTCGTTTTTTTGTTTTCTGGCAATCAATCATCCAGGTTATTACTATCATTGTCGAGTAATGGTGTTACAAGTTTCTTGTAATCATTTTAACGTTCTAACAAGATGGTGGCCTCCTTGCTACAACTTTCCAGGGAGATTTTGTGGCATCTCAGAATTCATGTTCCGTAGTATTACTTCCCCATCCACTTCGCTTGTAAACAATAATCGAATTATATTACCAATACTATAAAATATAGAGTAAAATAACACGGGATTATGAATAAAATATAGAAGCCGCTACATGGCAGACGAAGATGCCGCCAGAAACTCACAAACTGTAGCGGTGTTATTACAAAAAAAAGTTAAATACGTATTAAATACTTGCTTTAAAAAGGTTTCGAATTTAATGCACCGCGCTCGCACGATGCAAGTTCGCGTTATCCTTTTTCGCAAGTCTAACGTAACGTAAACAAAGCGAGACAAAAGAGCAAGATGGCGAACATTCGGCGAGCGCGGTGCATTTAATTCGAAACCTTTTTAAAGCAACTATTCAATACGTATTTAACTTTTTTTTAATAACACCCGTATAGTTTTAATGGACAGAAAGAAAGATGGCAACGTTTGGGTTGCTAGGCTTTTTTTTTTCTAAACAAATAATTTACTTTTAGAAAGCCAACTTTTTGTTTTTAATCGTTTCAAAGTAAACGATGATTCTCGTTATTTTATATTTGTTCTGTCTGTAACCTTGTTTATAGATCTAGTATCTCGTTATTAAATAATGTAAATATAAAGAACTGAGCTGTCATATCATAAGATCGTCTTTACACTACGCTTTGTAATTCCTGGTTTTTATGCATTCAGATATTTTCATATTTTAACAAAACCGACATTGTGTCCGCCACAATCATCAATTAGAAGGTAATATTACATGATTAATATCACATAAACAATGAATCGGCTAACGTTACCGATCGTTTATTTATCGTTTCGTATGTCATTTGTCTAGTGCTGGGTAAGATTATTGAAAAAAGGTCGGATAATTCGCCGGATTATAAACCGAAAGATTTCATCTGTCATCCTCCACAGAACCTTTACTTTTGAAAGCGTCGTGGTAGGGTGTTATTTTAAACCCGCTTGGCTAGCTACCATATCAGGTAAATTTGTAGTAAGAAAAAGCATATTCTGAGATCATATTTTTGCTCAAGCATAGTTCGAATGCTACGTTCCCGTAGCACGCAGCACCCTTGCGCTAGGTCCCATTTCGATAGAATATGTGAGTGTTGTGAGACTGTTGACGCCTTTCAAGTCAACATCGTTAGTTGATGCGACAGTTTTTTTAACTTATTTTATAAATCTCTAATAAACAATACAATAATATATATAAAACTAGCGGGTCCGGCGAACGCCGTCTTGTCCTGATAATAAAAAAAATCCTAGAATCAGACCGCAGCGCCACCTACTGGGGCCAATCTGAACCATTCATGAATCAACTGAAGCACACACAATTTCCAAAAATTATCGTTATATTTCAACCAATTTATGCAAAACCTGGACATATCATATACCTAAACCTTCCTCATGAACATTATTCACTTTATCTACTGATGAAAACCGTATGAAAATCCGTTCAGTCGTTTTTGAGTTTATCGCAAACAGACAAACAGACGTGACAGAAGACTTTGTTTTATAATATGTGGTGATTAATATAAGTTATATGTTTATTTATTTATCATCCAGGACACTTGATGGCTAAATTATAACCAGTAATATATTTTTCTAGTAAGGTTGTTGAAAAGACAGTTATAAAATTTACGTCGCGAACAGAAACTATAATTTGCGTTTGTACGCATCATCCGACGTTTTAACAGCGGCATAATATTTCCGAAAGACCGGACAAAAACCGGATGTTAGGCACCCCTAATCATACTATCCCATTCTATTGTATATAATCTCATATTTTATGGGTAATTTGAGATACATTTAATGCTGATTGCCATAACATCATCGTAGTTTGATACTTTTAACTGATTAATTACAATCAACTTAGATATTTGTCTACATGGAATGTTTATCTTTAGGAAGTCTAAATGTTTTTTTGTTAACGTGGATAACAGAGTAAAAAACGGCCGCCACGTTTTTTAGTCTATGCAGGAAATTAAATAGATAATTGATGACAAGAAAGCTGACGACAAACCTCCTTTGTTTATTTTTTATTATTTTTTTTTAACCTTTTTTTTTAATCGAACGTCGATGAATACTGATAAATGTGTATTTATTTAGTTGTAAAATATAGATTACATCACTTACATATTATACTGACTAATATTATAAATGCGAAAGTGTTCGTTTGTTTGTTTGTTACGCTTTCATTTCTTAACGGGTCATCATGTAATTATAAAATTTTGTATACACAGTACATGTAAATGTTATCAGAAAATAAAGAACTATTCCCATGGGAGAGACCAAACCTGCACTGACGCCATCGAATCCGCGAGTAACAGCTAGTATGTATTATCTTTATATATAAATTTTATCTGTACGTGTGTATGTTACTGAACTTCTCCTAAACGGTTGAACCGATTTTGATTACATTTTGGGTGCGTGTTCCAGTGGATCCGAGAATGGTTTAGATTCACAATTGGACCCGGTAGGTGGCGCTGCGGTTGAATTTTAGTATTTTTTTTTTATTATCAAGCAGGACAACGTCCGCCCGGCCCGCTAGTATATTATAAAGCACAAAGATTCTTTTTGCGTTTATTATTTTTTAATTCTATAACCTAATTATTGATTAATGTTATGGATGTCAAACATCACGCTAAAACCCTTAGGAACCGGAGCAGTTACTATAAAAAATATCGATCAGAAGTAACCGAAATCAAAGTATTATTTCGAGGGATAGAAAAATGAAATGCGAGCTGAGAAGTGGTTAATTATTATATTTTGGTTAATTAAAATAATAATTGTAATTGCGCAAACTAAATACTTAAAGTTCCCCAGTACATTTATTATTGTTCAAGTGTTACATATGTTCTGTTTTCCTTCCCCATGTTCACGTGCCGCAATGAGTTGTAACGTAGATGGTCAATTTGGTAAGAACTGTTGTCTCTCAGAGACAATTATTTAATTAATGTCGATTATTACTATTTGTGATATATTCTTTGTGATTTTGTCAATATCGGTTTTACGTATGTACATATAATACAAAATTGTATGTTGGTATGTCTGAGACCGATATAATCCTATACCGCTGTTTGATATTACATCAAGAAAAGTATTTTGGAATTAACTTCCTTAGCGCGGCTTGCGATTGCAGTTGACAGGTATGAATCGTGACGTAAGGAAAATGCGTTATACCCTCTCCATGTTACTTTCTTCTTATCTATCTCTTTCTATTAGGTACGAAATTCCGACGGCTGTATATTCATATGAAATACATTCGCAGTTGACGAAGAAGCGTAAGGAAGTTCTTTCCTAAAGAGAGTCTTTGCTGTTTTTCAATAACACTCCACTAGGCGGCGCTAGTTTATTGAAGTCAAACTTTTTTTGATATCGTTTGATTTTGGATTTTATGAAGCGAAATTGTGAATCGAAAAAGAGATAGCTATAAACGTATATATAGGTTTTAGGATGAGAGAGAATGTGATAGTATATTCTTAACGTACTCGAAATATATACAAAGAGAGGAGGAGAGAGAAAACTAGAAATCTATAGCAGATTATATTCTGTAGGATCGTAGTGACTATCGCGCACTTTAAAAAAAATATTCTGTGTTGTTTATTAATCATATTCTTAATATATATTAAAATATTACAAAATAATACCGAGAACTAATGTTTATATCCACCACGGTGTATCACCAAAGCGTGAGGGCACACGCTTTTACTTTATGAGGGTTATACTATAGATCCATGTTTTCTTTTACCGTCACCTCAGACTTATTGTAGCGTACATACATCGATCGAAATAGAATCTAAACACCCAATCATATTAATAATCCTTTATATTCGTTGGCACACTAATATTTCCACTAATCTCGTAAAAACTCTCCGTCATGTATTCTATAAATGCACCGAATATAATCTATACTCCGGTAATGAGTCATTTCAAATATTTCAGACATGATTATTGCCAAAATATTAGTCGCGTGACGCTTTATCATTTTATACCTAAGAATAGGATACTTGATCATAGCTTCTCTGTCGTCCTTGTTTCTTAAACTAATAGAGTACTGATTTTAGGAAGGGGGGAGGGAGATAAAAGTAAAATTAATGAAGTTGTTATCTCTCAAAGAAGGTTCTTATGTTTTCCAATTACAATATAAAATACCTGGACTTTGATTTAGTACCTCGGAGAAAAGAAGTCGATTTTGGAAAGCATTCTCTCTATCGAACAGCACAATGACTGAGATAAACAAAGATGGCGCTATACGAAACCGAACTTAGGTGACTATCTCGGTCCTCTCCCCGACTTGCCAAATCAAAAGCCGGGTACTGTACTAGTTTTGCTCGCAACTTTACACGTCTTTTTTACTATCTATCGCGATGTACATATTCTTGCTTATATTGATTTAGCAACACACGTTTGTTTCTTTCCTGAAACTGCATATACGTTACAAACATGATGGGTGAAATCTACATCAAAACGAGCGAAGTCGAGAATAAATACATACATATATATTCATTGAATGACGCAAAAAGGTGGAAGGATAAATAATGAGAAAATATTCTGCAGTACTTTATTGTTTTTAAAGATGTGAATAAAAAACCAAAACGGGGATCAAGTGTCACCAGTCTCGCCTATAGATGTACCACGGACTATATTATACAAAATAAATGTTCAAGGTGTTAACCCCTTATCTGCCGGGGAGTAGACGCAGAGCCAGTTCGGCAGCTCCTGCTCCCCGACCTATAGGTGATTGAAGGCCCCGTGGGGTTTTAGTCCGTGCGAGTCGGACATACACCCACTCTCAGCTGCCTGGCTTGGGTGGGAATCGGTAAGGATTTCCACGTGTAAAAAAAAGGTGTTAACCCCAAATAGATTTAAAAATCAGATAACTCATGGTGTACTAAATCACCATTGTAAAAATGCCCTAATTTTTTTAATTGTTTCAATATTTACCTGACAGTTTTTTACAGTGAACTGTCTGTAAACAATGTAATCTATGTCGGCTAACGCCTCGTTTCGTTACGTTACTCTAACATAACGGCCTGCGTTATCGTTCGAGATAACGTATCGGCAGTGTTCGTTCCACTGGCGGAAGCGGCGCGCGCGCTTCACTCCGAGTTCCTATTTTAAAAAATATACTTACAACAATTATTGAGAAGTGCTGTTTTGAATTTCGAATTTCGTTTTTAATCTCACTTGCCAGTGTTGCAGTTCGATGTAAGTAGGTTTTACTTGTTTTTTTTATATACATTTTTGTTCAATCAGAAATCTTAAAATAAACTTCTATATTAAATTATTTAATTCGAAGGTTAGTTGAGTTGTATTTGAATGATGCTTAGAACATTTGTTCTGTTAGTGTTAAGTGATTTGATAATAACGCCCTATAACATTCTACATTTTTTTTAATTAACATATGTTGTCAATCTTGCCGTGCCGCACATACGGCGTCACCGAACGATAAGAATATTATATACTAGTTACTTAACGTGTTTCATAAGACGTGGAATTTCGCATAGAAAAATTTAGTATCAGATAATTGTTTTATTCAAGTGTTCATAAAAAAAAATTAATAAATTACAGCCTCTTTTATGATACCTTTAGATATATTCTATAGTATTCTAAATAATCTGCATGTTGTATGTGTGTTTGGATATCTATCTATACACAAATATGAATCGAAGCGGTCATGCTGGGTTGATAGCGTGTTCGGACACCGCGTCTATGGACGTAGTTTCGAATCTTTGCGACTGGGTCGGTGCTTTCGGTGATGGAAAAGCTCGTGATGGAACCATATCATGATGGCAGCATTTTTTTTATCATAGGAGGCGAACGACCTGGTGGATCGCCTGATGTTAAGTGATCACCACCGTCCATAGACACTTGCAACACCAAGGGAGTCGCATGTGCATTGCCAGCCTGTGTTTGGGGGAGAGAGGAGTAGGGGAGGGGGAGGTTTTTGAAGTTATACTTCTTTTGGCGCGTTAGGGAAAAATTATGAGAGTAAATTTTTACGATGCGCGAGCACCCCGTCACGAAAAACCGACACCCTGAAGTTAGCTATAGTCAACATTTTGTTTCTTTGTATTTGTTGTTTGTATTAAAACTTTCAATGTATTAAATACCTTTTTTCTATTGTTAGTGTCGTTTTTTCTACAAACGTAGAATAAGGCGAGAGATAAAATTTTTTAAAAGATTTTTATCTTGTTACGCCAAAGAAGTACAACTTCTAACGCGTGTACATAAGTACACACACACTTTTTTTTTCGAGCTGACCTAGCAATGTCTTAACAGCTTCACCGGACTACTAAGGCGAGCGCTTAAGGCACTCAGCCGATTTTATTTGGGCAGCTAGCTCAAGGGTACACGACACACCTCGGCTTGGGTTATTGCCTGATAAATGCAATTCGCGACCTATCTAACTCCCACGGTGTACCGTCCGACCGTATTGTTGGGGCGGCAAGGGATCGTGCTGGCTAATCACCTTGTAGAGCCGCCCCAACGGTCCGCCCGGCGGAAGGTGACCGCCGGGCTCCTACCTATAGAGGGACAGACCGGGTACACGCCGGCTGCCCCCCCTCGTCCGCCGGACCTGTGCGTTGCCGCGTTGGCGGCACCGAGGGCGTCAGCCCACACCGGTGCCCCATAGGCGGCCATCGCCCGCACGACTCCCATGTAGAGTCGGCGGCACCCGGCACCCGGCCCCCCTATATTGGGGAGCAACCGGCCGAGCGCCGCCGCCGCCCCAGCAATTCGCGGCCCGAGCCCCGCGAAATGGGGCTCGAACTGCCAGCGCCCGTCCAGGGTGAGGCCCAAGTATTTCATTTGGGTCCCCACCCTGATCCGGGCGCCCTCTACCATTATGTGGGCCCCAGGTGGTGGCCCTCGCCGAGGCCCATGGAAGAGTAGGGCCTCGGTCTTCTCGAGGGCCACCCTGAGGCCCAGCCTCCTTATGCGCCTGACCACGAGGGTTGTGGCCGTCGTGGCCAGGCGCACCAATTCCTCCCAATTCCCCCCCCGGGCTACGACTAGGGTGTCGTCCGCGTAGCATATGAGGCGCGCTCCATGTGGGAGCGCGCCGCGGAGCACCCAGTCGTAGCCCATATTCCACAGGAGCGGCCCCAATACCGACCCCTGTGGAACACCTCTCCTCGTGGCACATCGGACCATCCGACCGCCGCTGTCCACGTAGGCGACCTCCCTATCGTCGAGGTACGCCTCCAACAGCCTCCGCATGTACGGGGGCACTCCGAAGTAACGGAGCGCCTCCCGTATAACTCCGTGCGGCAGGCTGTTGAAGGCGTTGGCGATGTCAAGGGACACCGCCAAAACCCTCTCCCCCTGGGAGGACGCCTCCAATTCGCGACCTATCTGAGCTAACCTAAGCTAAGCTAACTATTCACACATATATGGTATGTTGAAATGAGAGGAGGAGGTGGGCTTCCGGCGCTCTCACTAACCGAACGAAACGCAACAATGCAAGCACTATTACTTTTACGTGGGTGTTTCTGTGAAACGGTGGTCCTACCCCGGGCGAGCCGACCCATTCATGCTGAAACCAGTAATAGCTTCAGTGTGGCTCTACCGCCTACAATTTTTTTTAAGACCGCTGGTGTGTTCCGGCAGCTGTACTTGAGAGTCAGTTTCGGATTTAACGTATTTACTATCTTAGAGCACATTGGCATTTACCATCAGGTGAGGTTATGATCAAGCACTAGTTAAAAAAACCTGAAAGAAACGGTTGGACTGCTTTTAATTTAATTGGGTATATAAGTCGATTAGGATATATGACTTTTTTTTTTCTTTGTTTTTTAACGCCCAGTGTGTGGGCAAATACAGACTATTAATATGTTGAGTAATACAATTCGTTATTTTCTCAAGATATGCTTTTATGTACTGCGTGTGACCCGGTTCGTGCAATATCGACGAAATTAGTTTGCATTCTCGATGGCAACTTTAATAGACGCCGTTGCAACAAATGACCCTATTCTCAAACTGTGTCGAGATTTTCGATGACTTTAGGATAGTTTAGACATTTTGATATTTCATATAACTTTGTGAATGTTATTATTATTATACTAATATTGTAAATGCGAAAGTGAGTTCCAAATCAAATGTAGGGTACTATACTATATTGTAATTACGTGCACATGACTATGAAAAATATATGAGATTCTAATCCCTAGTATAAAGTTGGTACTATGGCTGGTTCTACATGTCGTGTACAGTCTTCACCGATCTTTTTGGCCTCCTGAACATAGCCGTAAGTTCAGGTTTGCGCGTAATAGAGTCGAGATTCAAAATAAAGTTCAAATATTATTAAAGGTATCTAAAATTAGCATTTTAGCATTAGCATCATTAGCAGCCTGTAAGAGAAGACTGCAGAGCCATAGGCCTCTTTCCGAAGGAACGTATGGGCATAATCACCCCCTTGACAGCCTACGACGTATTGGCGATTTCAAACTCGGAGAAATCCACAGTTCTATATTATTCCCACATACGGTGGTACTTCAAGAACTTTTCTAAGGTTCAGGTTTCCTCAGGATGTTTTCCTTCACCGTCAGCGGATAGTGTTGCCAATTAAACTTAGTAAATGTACGCGAATTCCTAAAAATTCGTTGGTATACGCCGGGACTCGAACCTGCGGCCATAGGAATGATATTCCACCGGTCAAAAACCACTTAACCACCACGACTTAATTGACATTTATTTACCTTTAAGTCGTCTCGATGTTATACATATAATATAATAGGTTTTTCTAATTACATTTTTATTCGGTGCATTTATATTCCGAGTGGTCGAAAAGCTTGTATCAGACTGTATAGTAGTATTATGGATTTAATTAAGCAAATATTTCAATGATAGGATACGTTATCCTCTTTATTTTAAAACAGACTAGGCTATTAACCTAGCAAGGTCTTCACAGCTTCACCGGATTACTAAGGCGAGCGCTTAAGACACTCAACCGATTTTATTTGAGGAACTAGCTCCAGGGTACACGACACACCTCGGCTTGGGCTGTTACCTGATACATGCAATTCGCGACCTATCTTTTTTTTTTTTAACGTGGGGAAATCATTTATGGATACCCACCCTCCCGGGGGAGAGAGTGGGTTATGTCCGAGTCGCACGGACTAAAACCCCACGGTGTACCGACAGACCGTTCTGTGGGGGCGGCAAGGGATCGTTCAAGCTAATCAACCTTGTAGAGCCGCCCCCACGGTCCGCCCGGCGGAAGGTGACCGCCGGGCTCCTACCTATAGAGGGACAGACCGGGTACACGCCGGCTGCCCCCCCTCGTCCGCCGGACCTGTGCAATGAGGAGATGGGCCCCCCGGCCCATCCCCTCGGGTCCGGCTACGGTGGCAGGAGGAGTTGGGCAAAGCGCCGCCTCCTCCTGCCAATCCTCCGTTGGCGGAGACGGCCACTCAGCGGGTCTGCCTCGCGGGCCCTCTCCGCCGCCTCCTTCTGCGAGATGACCTCCTCGCAGAAGGAGGCCATCGCTCGCCAAGCCTGTTCGCTGCCGAGCATGGCCGAAACCACGCTCGGCAGCGATAAGTCCGGTCCTACCGCCGCCGCCAGAATGCGGCGCTGCTCTCCCCACGCAGCACACTCAGACAGAGTGTGCTGCGCGGTATCTTCGTCAGCGCCGCACTCGTGGCAGGCGGCGGTCGGCTCCCTGCGCGCAATCTGGTGCAGGTACCACCCGAAACAACCGTGTCCGGTGAGTACCTGCACCAGTCGGAACGTCAGGGAGCCCCACTCCCTACCAATCCACTCCCGCAGGACCGGGCGGACGGCGTCTACGGTAAACCGCCCGAACCGCTCGTCCGCCAGGTCCTGCTTCCATCTTTCGACGGCGTCTCCCCTGAGACGCCGTCTAGTTCGCGACCTATCTGAGCTAACCTAAGCTAAGCTACATATTCATACGTTATCTGTTGTTTAATACTGTATATGTTATAGCGTTTGAGCACAATCCCATGTGATGTTAATCGACGATGTCGTCTACGATGGTAAACACGCTAAACCTAGAGAGGACTGACTGGCTCTCAAGTGCAGTGCGGAACGTACCAACAGGTGCTTCGCGATGAGTCAACTTGAGGGTGGGAGATATAGTTTCATCATGATGTTTTCCTTCATCTAAATTGCAAGGATTCGAATATACATTCTTTGATGATGTGACCTAACAGGCCGGCTTAGTTGATAGCCGCTTGACCATCGCTTCACCCTCTTTTTTTATTTACGTCTGGATACGCCACCCTCCCCGGGGGAGAGAGTGAGTTATGTCCGACTCGCACGGACTAAAATCCCACGGTGTACCGACAGACCGTTATTGTTGGGGTGGCAAGGGATCGTACTCGCTACTCTACCTTGTAGAGCCGCCCCAACGGTCCGCTCGGCGGAAGGTAACCGCCGGGCTCCTGCCTTTAGAGAGGCAGACTGGGTACACACCAGCTGCCTCCCCTCGTCTGCCGGACCTGTGCAATGAGGAGATGGCCCCCCGGCCCATTCCCTCGGGTTCGGCTACGGTGGCGAGAGAGTTGGGCAAAGCGCCGTCTCCTCCCGACGGTCCTCCGTTGGCGGAGAGGGCCACTTAGAGGGTCTACGTCGCGAGCCCTGTCCGCCGCCTCCTTCTGCGAGATGACATCCTCGGAGAAGGAATCGCTTCACCCTGGATGTTATAAGCCGTATTTTGTTTTTATTATATTCTATATTGCAATTAACATGCTGTCACTGGCGAATAGTTTGTAAAAAATGAATAAATAGAGATAACTAACGCGTCTAGGTTTTTTGGCAGCCGCATCAAATTTATCGTGATGTGTAATCGTATTTGATACATGTCCAGGATTTTTTTATATTCATACCGCAAATAGAAACGCCTGTGACTTTATCTGCCTTGATATACTTTCGGATAGGTTATATAAAATACTAGCTAATGGGTCCACGTGTTGCTGTGGCTCATTTATTACATGTTGATTTAAAATATGAAAATTATTTGGTATTGTGGAGTAACGATTCTGCTTAATAACTGTCGGGGTAAAGAAGGGAAAATTGAATTAAAGTCAGATAAGAAATTCAAAATTAAAACGTAGCGCCATCTATGAGATATGTATAACAGTCGGTCCTAGAGTTTGCCGGACAACAAAATAATTTAAAGCGCCATCTTTTTGAGACTGATGAAAGTTACAATTAATAACAATAGGAAACATTGACAATTATTTAATTTGTAATTAAAAAATATTGAGTTCATTAATAGAAATATAAATTATCTCATATCTCATTATATACATTAATGACATTTTTCATGAAGATCGGTTCAGTATTTTCGGCGTTCATCGTGGACAAACATCATGAGAATGAACTTTTAGATTTGTAAAATTTTAATAATAAAACTAAATCTGAAACACGTCACACAAAGTATGTTTCTGTTAAAATAAACGGATACTCAGGTATACACGTAAACAAACAAAAAATAAATAAATATATATTTCAGAAGACATATCAAATCTAATCTCCCTGCCCGCTCTGACACGATGACATAACGTCGTGATGCCAGTGTAAATGTTGACATTTTATAATCTGATTTCACCTTTATTTTTCATTTATGACAATGCCCAATGTCACTGTGTTTTCGATTTGAATAATATAACGCACTAATTATAACGTAAATTTCTTTATATTGTTTTTTTGAAGTGATAATTTCTTTAAGCGCGTCGAGTGGTATTTTTTGGCAGTAGATAAACTTATAACCTCGCGTCATGGCATGCTAGTAAGCGTGAACGACCGTATTGCGCTTGTGCGCCTTATGTCAAACTAGCGACGCGTAGTGTAGCGGCCTGTGTACTTGTAATATTGATATTTTGTCTCGAGCTTGTTCAGCCCACCATATGTTTGATGTATTAATAAACTGTACAAAATACATATAAATATTATTCGGAGTGCCAATAGATAGGAAAGAAAGATTAATGATAATAATTTCAATTTACAAATTATGTAAATTAAATCATTCCCACTATTCTGTCTGCAGTCCTTATAACTTCTTCGCCTTTTTTTCTTTTGTATCAAATACCCACTTTCAATGTCGGAACTCAGCGGTACGCGTGTTCGGACCCCGTTCGACATAATATCGAATCCTAAATTAAGCCGGAGCTTTCGAACGGACAAAAGATTTACTTCGCGCTTAAACGTCTGCGAGTCTATTGCTTATTTCTTTCCGATTATTTGATAAAGAGAAGATGTTTTTTTGGTAGATGATACTTATTATGATACTTTTTTAAGCCCGCCTGGATAGCTACCACACTTAAGGTTAAAGTCTGTTGTCAGGCACCTATTGGTTTGTTCCGGCAACTGCACTTGAGAACCAATCCCGCTAGTTTTAGCATGTTTTCCATCTTAGATCACATTCTTATTTACTATAAGATAAGATTTTGATCAAAACTACTAATTTTGTTTTTTTTTATATATGACGTAATAGTTTCACTTATACACATAAATAAGATTGAGGAGTGTCCTTTGTTTGTCCGCGTTTATCTCCGAAACGCCTAAACCGATGTTGATAAAGGTTAGGAAAACCATGACCATCAGATGAGGAAGTTTTCGTAGATGTTTCTAGGCTACTTATTTTTTGGGTTCTATTGGTCCTTTACTATTTTTTGTATGTCCGACGAAACGGGCGAGAATAAACTAGTTAAGTAATAGAATGAAATTACAATTGAAAAAAAAATAGGGTATGCCGGAAAGACACACGATAGAAACTAAGCTTAAAAAAATACAACAAAAAGTCAACGTCACGTGGTATTCTCAAGCGGTCACCCATCCCAGTACTGACCGCGCTCGGTATTGCTTAACTCCAGTGATCAAACGAGAACTGGTGCTTTCAACACTATACTCGACAGAGTGTTTACCTCCACCACTTTTCGTCACACATGAGATTCGCCGATAAGAGTTTTAAAGACCTATAAGAAATTTCTCCTAAAAAAAGCAAACAATTAATCTCTTGTTAACATATCTGTGCAAAACTTTGAACACTTGCTTCAAGATTGTCCCAGGTTTAGCACGAAGAGACTTGAGCACATATTGCTTTGTGATAATCTTCGTACATGTCCATTCGATATTTTGGGCTTGACGTAGAAGCAGTCTGCAATCAAATCGTTCGATAATTTTGCTAAGCATGTGATCGCTAATCTTAAGACATTTAACAGACCTTGAAATTACCACGACTCTTTGACTTGTATCTATATCAGGACTAACAAATATTGTATATAATAGGTCTTTACTTATGAAATTGCCGTTCTGCAGTACTGGCCATTTCAAATCAAAATTAATTTTGTTTGGCTAAGAATTCTAATTTCAAATTAATTTTATTTTGAAAACATGGAATTCTTTTTCCAAAAGTAGTCATTTGTTTATTGATTAATGTTACATTTTCATCGCATTTCAATCTTTTTTGTCATCATGGATACGTTAAACATTCGAGTAATTATGGAATATCAGTACCATCGTGGCAGCAACGCGGCACAAGCGGCACGCAACATCAACGACGTTTACGGAGCTAACACTACAAACCAAAGCACCAACTGTTATTGGTTTGCTCGCTTCCGTTCTGGGAATTTCGACCTAAAAAATGAACCTCGCGGTCGTCCGAAGACTTTGGTTGACAATGACGAATTAAAGGCGATTGTGGAAGCTAATGATACACAATCTACGGCTGAATTAGCAGCAGCTTTCGACGTTAGCGTCAAAACAATATTGGTCCATTTGCTTCAAATTGGCAAAGTAAAAAAGGTTGACAAATGGGTGCCCCACGAACTCAATGATCGCCAGCGCGAAGTACGCGTCGAGACGTGCTTGCACTGCTCAACAGACACACAAATGAAGGAATTTTGACCCGCATTGTTACCTGCGATGAAAAATGGATTCTGTTTGATAACCGCAAGCGCTCAGCAAGTTGGTTAGATCCTGGTTCAGCACCTAAACAATGCCCTAAACGAAAACTTACCCCTAGAAAAGTGATGGTCGCTGTTTGGTGGTCTAGCGCCGGTGTGATTCATCACAGCTTCTTACCAAACGGGATGAGCATTACCGCAGATGTGTACTGTGAAGAACTGAACACAATGATGGAGAAGCTGGCACATCTCCAACCAGCATTGGTCAATCGCTCGTCTCCGCTGCTCCTGCACGACAACGCGCGACCTCATACTGCAAAGCAGACGGTCTCCAAGTTGCAAGAACTGGGGTTGAAAGTTCTCCGTCATCCGCCCTACTCACCAGACCTTGCGCCTACAGACTACTATTTTTTCCAGAATTTGGATAACTCCTTGGCGGGAAAAAAATTCAAGACCCGAGAGGCAGTACAAAATGCCTTTGAAGAATTTGTTGCCTCCCGTCCAGCTGATTTCTTTAAAAAGGGCATCAATAAAATGCCACTGCTTTGGCAAAGATGCATTGATTGCATGGGTGATTACTTCGATTAATACAAATAAAAAATACATGAAAAAAATTCGTTTAAATTTTTTCATACAAAACGGTAATTTCATAGGTAAAGACCTAATATTTAAATCTTAAACAATTATCCTAGTGCTTATTTAGATATCATAATCAAATCTATTTTTTTAATTTTATCTTTTAGGAACCAATCCTCTATATTATTACTGCCATTGTCTTGTAGCCAACAATAGTGCAGCGTTTAGATTATTTCAATATTTTAACAATGGTATCCTCTTTCTATAACTTCTCTCGGAGTCATTTTGGTATTACTATTTCCCATCCACTTTCATCATGCACAATAACTTAACTACATAACGAAAACACCACCAATATTACAAAATATAAGCAAATAACACAAATATAATTAAATATAAAATACACTACACGACAGACTAATATCCCACCAAAAACTCCTAACCTAGCGTTATGCAACACGTCAAGGCAGTGAATAATGAATTGTATCAAATTGCGATCACTCCTCTCTCCCTTTAAATTGCCAATTTCAATTGACCTATGTGCGAAACCAACAACTTTGAAAAAAAAAAATCTGTTGAAAATGCAAATGTATTTGCACTAGTACAAAGTCGCGTGCATCAGTTTATTGTAGACAAAGTCGTTCATATAAAGTAATCTGTGGCACAAAAAATAAAGATGATTTATTGTCGCATATAAATCGTAATACTGATATCTTGAAACACAGATGAACTGTCGGGTCTTAACCCTGCAACAATGCATTCGTTCTTCGCACCGATATATCATCTTATATCTACTACATATATACTTATCAAAACGTTACCTGCAAATAACAGTACCCCACGAATGCCCGATATGGCAGTCACCTATTATCACTCTTTCGACTTTTATCTCTCAAAAGTCGAACACGTTAGGCTGTGTGAAATGTCGATTCGACTTTTATGTGTTCGCAAATTTTACTCCTTGAATTTAAATTATCATTGTTGTCAAGTGAAAAACTTTTGATTTGACCAAAATAATATGGCGAAGTATGTTCCTGTAGATATATCAACCTATGAAAGCGTTTTGTATTTGTATTTATTCTCAAGTTAAAAAAAATGAGTGCGTGTAACCGTCACACGCGATTGAAGTAAAACTTATATATCTACACTAATATTATAAAGAGGTAAAGTTTGTGAATTTGTGAGTTTGTGACGTTGTAGGGGGTAATCTCAGGAACTACTGGTCCGATATGTAAAGTTATTTTAGTGTTATATAGCTCATTTATCGAGGAAGGTTATAGGCTATATACCATCACGCTAAGACTAATAGGAGCGGTGCACCAATGAAGAATGTTTCAAAATCGGGGTATTTTTTTCCTCCTCAGAGCTTCCGCTGGGTGTTAGTGTTAGCCCAAAGTAACTATTCCTCGCGGACGAAGTCGCGGCCAGAGGCTAGTAAATTATAAATGATAATCATAGTAATCTGTTCGTGCTTTTCTATATTTTATTTCATTTATAACAAAGAGTTGCTAATAATATTTCCTGTGTTATTTAAGTTCCGAATTAGCTGATAGATGGCGCTACAGGTAATGAAGCTTTGATTTAATTTGTTTAATTTACTTACATTGAAACCAGATGGCAGCACGGTCCAGCGCCCATATATACATAATTAATTCTATTGTATTATTTTTATTATTCAATTTATTTTTATTTTTTCTTCAAAAATTATTGATTGATTTGTTTATAAACTATTTATTGACAAAATCAAAAATATTTAAAAACCAGATGGTACAGAAACGTGACGCCATATTGCCGTAACCCACTTCCGTTGCATTGTCGTCCAGTTACCTCCTAGTCGCGCCTAAAGAAGTTTTACTTCAATGATCGCCAAGCACTTATAAGTGTGTTGTGTCACTGCACTTGGGAACCAGTGCCCCCTTCTAGGTTTACCGTGTTTACCATCTTAGATACCACATCGTCATTTACCATCAGTTGAGATTGTGGTCAATCGATAAAACCTGTATTTAAAGGATTGAAAAGAGGACATTTTTTGCATAACTCGTGGCTTTTAATTGATAAAGTGCCTTTCCTAAACTGTTTTTAATTGATGAGATTGGAATGTTATACTATTACTAACATATGTTATGAATGAGATTGTTAGTTTGTTTATTTGCTAGTTACGCTTTCACGGCTTAACTACTTAATTTCATGAAATTTACCATACACATTGGCTGAGATACCGAGAAGGACATAGGATATTCACATTCATTCAGATAAAAGTGTTGTCCCAATGGATAGGTCGAATCTACATTAAAACGAGCGAAACTGAATAAAATAAGCTAAATGTATATATTTCTGAAACTATCAACAGACTGAATAAGATTTATATAATCTGAGTCAATAAATATATGCAACACTAATATAGTAGTTTTAAAATCATAGTGTAACAACAAAGCCTCACGTCAGTGGAAGTTTTATGACAATCGATACAGCTGTTGTATTATGAACTAGTTACAGTTTTTGTATAATAAAACAAGATCACAATCTTCAATACCCAAGTTTTATCAACACACGTCGCATAAACAAACTACTGAGATATCGTTCGATAAAATGTCGACCTAGTTTTGAACTGGAATAATCCCAACTCGAATCATTCATTCATTGATCTCGATCGATCATTATTTTATTGTACGTCATCGAGATAGTTTTGTAGTTGCTGGGCAATGAATGATTAAATATCTAATTTATCTCCAGGAATTTTGGTGTTATAAAGAAATTCGGAAATATTTTTACTTCTTGATCTAAATGTGTTAGTCAATACACAAGTACATCTGGTATATATGTCTCAGTTAAAAATTGATTGTACGTTTTTAAATAATTTAAAATAGTTTATTCCTTAAATTAATAATTGTGTGTCTTTTATCATGGTATTTATGTTTTATTATCGTTTTCCGATTTACACAGTGTCATTTCATGCTATAAGAATTTGACCCCTCGAGAGATAAGTGTATTTTGGGGTCTGCTCTAAAATATTAGCATTCATTCACTCAAACTAAGTACAGATAGGTTACGATTAAGATTTGTATTGAGTACTAGCTGATACCCGCAACTTCGTCTTCTTTGTTTATTGTCTTAACAACATTATTCTTGTACAGAGGAGAAAATATAAACATCACACCTTTTACCCTACTTGGCTACGGTAAGAAAATACACATTGCTAAATGTTTAGTCCTTATAATAATGATGTTTGTTTTAAACCGTTAATAACTTTGTGCTAAATGGAGCTATCGTGGTTATTTTTTAGATAAGATAGGATACAGTAGTTTTTATGTGATGCACGCACAACTACCTCCATCATATTATTTACATGTAAAAAGTTACCTGGAAATATTTATTTTTATTTATTTATAAATAATTAATAATGGTGTCATAAGTATGTTGTTATTATATCATAGATTATGTTAATTATTATTACGAAACATTATGATACTTTTCAATCGCTTTACTTTTGAAGCTAATAACTGTGTTGCAGCTGTATTAAAAAAATATACAATGGAAAATCTTATAGTCTATAACCAAATTAAATGCTAAATTATTAAATTCATAGTCGACAGATATATCGAATATGTTGAGAATATGGTCATCGACTAACAATAATATCGTAGAGTGCTAATAACTTGCAGAAATATGTGGCTAGTGCCTACTTTACTTTTATAGGTATTTGTTTACATGCCTTGTCGAGGTGTGGGGCCATTGTCGTGTCATATTCTATTATTATTAATTTGATACCACGTCATATGATAGTCATCATATGTTCGTATATGCTTATTATATTTAGTTACAAAATTATTCCTTCTCGGAATCAACTCGCGGACCTCATACTGAGTGATGATACACGAAACCTGTAACTTAGAAAGTCATTGCGTCTTTGTTCGGAGAAGGTCTCTATTCTGGTAATGTTTGGTGAGATTTGTGTGTTCACATATCACTGTTTTGAATTGACAAATCGAAATAAATTACTAATAGTCTATGTGACTATTGATGGTGTTTATTCGTGGGGTTTATGACATCGTGTTAGAGCTTCAACTAAAATCATATTTATTTAGTTAAAATTTTGATAATTAAGGATTGTTTTTAATTATGAGCTCCGCAAGCGTCTTGAATCGTTATTGAAAAATAAAATGCTTAAGACAGGAATTTGCCTTGATTGACATTGATCATTGACACATATATTAATTGGTTAATGATTTTTATCTTATACTAGTTGGCCGTCTCCATTTCACAAGGGGGAGGTATTAACGAAGAATGGTACCAAATATTTCCATTACAATATGATAATGCAATTAAATAAGATTGCAATTGGTTATCGGAATGTCAATCTGTCAATTCTATGGATACTTCTATAAGATCTACAAACTCACTCACTTTTTATAAAGAGATTTTTAACCCAAATTTTTCATTTTTTTTTTCTACAATTTTTGTATTATATATTTTCTGTCATACAAACCTTGTCCTGACAAATACAAATAACAAAAAATATTTATTAAATGGGTGCAACCGATCTAAAGAGCTTTATTAGTTTAGATATGTCAGAAGTAACTACAAACACGAAATAAAAGGCACACAGAGAATCCATTTTCATCCTACGCTGCTTGTTAACAATACAATATGATTTTAAATGAACTTGCGCATCAATGGCGTTACGTTAAGCCGATAACAATAGAGCGGGCTTTCTAATGCAGCTGCCGGATTCGAAAGGTAGAGGGACTCGGTGACATATATCGAAGGTGAGGGTGATAGTTCGCCAATTGTAACAAAACACCCTACCATAAAGTTTTTAGCGGGAACTTTGTCTGTCATGTAGCGGTTTTTATATTTTATTCATAATCTTGTATTATTCGACTCTATATTTGCAACATTAGTGGGATTTTACGTAATATGCTTCGGTTATTGTGGCCGAGTAAATTCGATGGAAAATAATACCACACCACGGAGCGTAAATTCTGAGATACCATAAAAACATCCTGAAAAGTTCTAACAAGGGAGCCACCACCTTGTTAGAACATTGACACTTATATTATTATTACTCGACAATCGCAGTAATAACCTGGAAGATTTGTTACCAAAAGTAAAATAAATATATAACACCCCTTCACAATAACGTCCCTATCACAGTGTCTTCGAGATTTCGATTCTTGTAGACTTTCTAAATATCGATTAGAAATAAAATATAGAGATGTCATGTTGACATACGCTTATGTCACATTTAATAGCAACTTTGGATTTTTTAATCAATACGTTTCTCACAATCTAAATTAGTATTATAAAGCCGAAGAGTTTGTTCGTTTGAACTCAGGAGCTACTTACTTGTCCGATTTGAAAAATCCTTTCAGTCTTAGATAGCTAATTTATCGAGGAAGGCTATAGGCTATATATCATCACCCGAATACCAGTTAATCAGGCAACAGCCAAAGCCGAGGTGTGCCGCGCACCCTTGAGCTAGTTGTCAAAATAAAATCGGCTGAGTGCCTTAAGCGCTCGCCTTAGTAGTCCGGTGAAGCTGTTAAGACCTTGCTTGGTCAATAGCGTAGTCAGTTCGAAGAAAAAAAAAATCCAGTTAATCTCTTACAAAACAGGATATTATATAATCTATTAATAATATCTAAGATACAGTAAACGAAAGACTGTTTGGTTTACATTAGGTTCCGTGCGGACGAAGTCGCGGGCAAAGCTAGTGTTTAAATAAATATTATAAAGAGGTAAAGTTTGTGAGTTTGTGACGTTGTAGGGGGTAATCTCAGGAACTACTAAACCGATTTTGAAAATTATTTTACCAATAGAAAGCCACGTTATTTCTGAGTGTCATAGGCTAAATATCATCACACTAAGACCAATAGGAGCGGAGCAACAACGAAAAATGTTTTAAAATCGGGGCTTTTTTCCTTTTGAGAGCTTCCGCTGCGTCTTAGCCCAATATTACTCTGCCACGCGTTATAAAGCGGTAAAGTTCGTGAGGCTGTAGGGGGTAATATCTGAGGAGTCGGAGAAAAAATGGTCGAACTAAAACGTTTCTTACGAACGCTGCCTTAACTATGAGAGATATATGATTGAGTTCTAGAGAAAAGTCGTAGCTCGATAATGCCTATTACCTCCCAACGAAGTGGGCACGGGTCGGCTAGTGTTTAAATAAATCGGATACTGTTTGTTTTGGCTTACACGTCAATTAAACCGAAGCGCGCGCATCAGTAGTTCGTCTCGCTCGCACGGTACGCCCCTCTCGCTCTAGAGCAGAAAGTCGACGCGGCAACGAGTCGTTACGTCTCGTTAAACGGCACTCGGACGCACCGAAGAGAGATGATTTGTTGTGCTCGACTTTGGGTTGATTTAAATTTTACATTTATATGCAGTTTGTCTGTTCACTTCGTTCATGTGAGTGTTTTTTATATATATATATATATACATATATATTCTTTGTTTCGTTTTTGTACATTATACTTTATAATTATCTCGGTGGATTCGTTAGACCGGAACCCGTTTACGAATTAGTTTATTCTGTTTTATATTTGAAGAGCTGTATTAAAATAAGAGAATTAATAAATTATTTCGCGTTTAATTCGCAAATAATTAATAGAACATACGCGACAAAACGTGTCGTTATATTATGAAATTGTCAATGAGGGTAATTCTACAATTATAGTCATATATATCATTTGCCGGTTGGTTACATTTTAGATATTCTACTCGCCGTTAGTTAATTTTAGAGAAAACGTTATCAGAATTTGTCGAGTATTTGTTTATAGATTCCCCCTAATTACCATAAATACTGCGGCGTATTGGTTTATTTTGAATTAATTAAGTAGTGTTGTAGACGGGTGAGAAGCGCGAATACGAAGTTACCTTGATCTTTTGAGGCGCTCGGTCATTACCATGCGGATTGTCAGACTAGAACAATATTCTCCTATAAATACGTGACCACAGCATATAAAAGCAGGGTGTGTCGTAAAGGTACACGATAGAAGTGAGACTTTAGTATTACTGGAAAACATTTTAATGAAAAAGGCAACGTCACGCGGCGTTCATACTTAAATTTGGCTTTTTGCTGTGTTTTTCATACAGAAGTTTTTGCTTCTTTCGCGTGGTCATAAGTACACACACACTATTTTCCCAACATACTTCACATTAATCGTTATATTTCAGCCTATGTTTTATTCTGATGTATAAGCTACATTATTGTAAAATTTCACGAAATTCTGCTCAGTAATTTTTGAGTTAAAGAGTAACAAACATTATCTCTCTTTATCTATTATTACACATTATCTCATTTATAATTTTTATAAAGTTACTTGTATTAATATTCTCCACTCGTATATGTTGGTACACATATATGTTTCAACAACTCATATATGTATGAATAGTTAGCTTAGCTTAGCTCAGATAGGTCGCGAATTGCATGTATCAGGCAACAGCCCGAGCCGAGGTGTGCCGCGCTCGCCTTAGTAGTCCGGTGAAGCTGTTAAGACCCTGATAGGTCAATAGCGTAGTCAGTACGAAAAAAAAAATCCACTCGTATACATACTTCATCAATAAGGATCCCAAAAAGAGCCGATTAAGCCCAAAAAGACTCAAAATTTATCCAACAATTAGGAACTGCTAACGAAGGGCTTAAAATAATGTCCCATTTCTAAGGAAATTACGTGATGTTATGCAACAACGATTGTACAGTAGTAAGTAGGCGGAAATCACGAAAATAACATGTAACCTTGCGTTACTCGTTAAGTCATGACGCAGCCGAAGCTTCTGTTAACGGAACGTAACGAAACGAATGGGCGTGCGTCGGACAGAGAAAGAAAACAGCTAGAGAGAGACTTCTGATTCAAGACCAGCGGTGGCCAAACTTTTTTTAAAGGAAGTTTGCAAAGAGAAGCGCTTGTGGGCCAGTACCTTTTGGTGTACGTAGTCCGGTGAATAATAACTTTGGGCTAACGCTAACACGCAGCGGAAGCTCTCAAGAGGAAAAAACACCGATTTTGAAACATTCTTCCTTAATGCTCCGCTCCTATTGGTCTTAGCGTGATGATATATAGCTTATAACCTTCCTCGATAAATGAGCTATATAACACTGAAAGAATTTCAAATCGGACTAGTAATCTGAGATTTCCACCTACAACGTCACAAACTTTACCTCTTTATAATATTAGTATAGATTAAATACAGTCAATTATGAATTATAGCCCGGTGAAGCTGTTAAGGCCGTGCTAGACCAATAGTCCTAGTCAGTCCGAGAAAAAAAAACAGTTTAGCGTGTTTACCACCACACGGGCATGTAACTTTAGATGAAATTATGATCAAAGTGATCAAATGCTAATATCTATAAAAAAATGTGACTTGTTTGTGGAAGGTTTTTGGATAACGTGTACTGAGGTGGCACTGTCGTTGATTCACTAAGGCTCGGTTTCGACTGGCTCGTTTTCTAAACTCGTAATTTTTAAACAGATTAATAATTTCACACCGACTTTTAATTACAATTTACAGGTTAATTTATGATTTTTTTTTTAAGAAATAATAAAATACAATTCTACATAGCTTTAGTACAGTAATCCATTGCGTTTTGTATTCTCAGCTGTGGCCTTGTGTTTATTTTCAAAACTAAACGATAGTTTTATGTAGTTATTATATTCGTTGAGATGTGTAATTAATTATTCAGTGTTTTTTTTTACGATCTCTTTAATTAATAATGTGATTATTCTTAATACATTATTAATTAAATGCGGGGTGGTAGGGCGTCTGTACCCGACTGGATCGCGACCACCGTACACCAGGTGGAACACCCGCTATAGTGGCACGTTTGGGCGTGTTGCGTTCCGGGATCAGCCGGTGTATATCCAGCAACGGAGGGGGGGGGGCAGTTTCAGGCCGGCATGACAGCGGCGACCAGCGATGGATAGTATGTCTTTCGGTGGTCGCCATTGTTTTTGGATTGTACTGTGCTTACCATCAGGCACAGTACAGTCACTTTGCCGAGCTACAATAACAAAAAAAAAAAAAAAAACAAGAAATTGTTTGTTATTTTATTACTTTGAACTGGCTAATATCTGAAACTAACAGACACATTTGTAGAATTTTTTTTTTCCACCACCGATATTGAGAATATGCCATCTTACTCCCACATTTTATCTAAGATAGTGTTGCGTTACAATATTACTTTACGTATGTGTGCATTAACGTGCCATTTGTTTTGTCAAAGTGTAATGTTGGTGACGAATCTATAGTTATAATATCATTGGCTACAACTCTTAGAAGCAGAGCAATTAGTATACATGTTGCTCAGAAAGTGCGGTATATGAGGACCAAGTACGTGCGGACGTTTGTCGAGGGACGGGAGAAGTTAAACACGAGTGAAACCGCGGGGCAAATATTGTTTCCGTGTATATAAAAATCGTTATAGATACATAGAATTGTATATAGAAGTCGTGGTGGTGTAGTGGCTTGACCGGTGGAATATGATTTCGATGTCCGCAGGTTCGAACCCCGTACATTCGCGTACATTTACTAATGTTAAATTGGTAACAGTATCGGCTGACGGTGAAGGAAAACCTCGTGAGGAAACCTGAACCTGAGAAATGTTCTTGTGGTATTACTGTATGTGGGAAAACATAGAACTGTGGATTCCTCAGAGTTTGAAATCGCCAATACGTCGTGGACTGGCGTGGTGAATATGCCCATACCTTCCTTCGGGAAGAGGCCTATAGCCCTGCAGTGGGTCTCTTGCAGGCCTTAGGACGATTATGATATAAAAATGGTTATTGGTGTATCTAAGATATGTAGAGTCCAAAACGATTTGTGGAAGTCAAAGTTGGTGTACACCTATTTTCTTTTCAATTAATGTTTTTATGCTTTCCGTAACTCGCTACTACATGGCACTACATCTTCAACTTTTTTTTATACATGCATGGTTTCAATTTGAGGGTGGTACCTAGCCGGGCGGACTTAGACTAAACCCCTACCATCACGCAACGCTTAAATACCGTTCTTATGTGTAGCACGATAGGGAAACATTTTCGTTGCGCGTTAAACTTAAGGTAGGTCTGTATGTGTAAGTATGTATAAGTGTTAGTCTGAGTGTAGTAGTATACCAAAATAAGTAAATGTGTAGTTAATTAGGTATTTACACTACGGAACTTCGTATGGTCTATAGTTTATGAGCATTTGAAAAATTCTTTCAGCGTTAGATAGCTCATTTATCGCGGAAGGCTATAGGATAAATATCATCACGCTAAGACCAACAGTAGCGTAGCACCGATGAAGAATGTTTCAAAATCGGCCTTAAAAAAAATGTTAGCCCCAAGTAACTATTCGACGCGGACGAAGACGCGGGTAGAAGCTAGTATGTATATAGAATATATACACGATATACGTACGCCGTCGTGTACATTGCTAACTTTACGTAATAAGTGACAAAATTTTAATAATAGATCTAGCGAATGTAACACGTTCTCAAACTCGGTTCGTACAAAAAATGCCCTTGACCGCGCTCGCGATCGGAACACGTTCGTGGTAACGGCGCGGCGGGGTTTAACGACGCCTAACGACACACGTTTAACGACGTCGGGCTAAACAGAGACAGACGGTGTCGTGCGACAGACAGAGGTGTAACCGGCTTCGAGAATGCGTCACGTGTACGCGCATGTATACAGCGCGTTCTCTACAATTTATTATGCATATAGAATTTTCGGTCGTACTAGTTCAGTAAAGTTTAGCGAGACGTAGATAATTTACTAGCTTCTGCCCCCGACTTCGTCCGCGTGGAATAGTTACTTTGGGCTAACGCTACTGACACACAGCGGAAGCTCTCAAAAGACAAAAAAATACGATTTTGAAACATTCTCAATTGGTGCTCCTCTCCCACTGGTCTTAGCGTGATGGTATATAGCTAATAACTTTCCTCGATAAATGAGCTATCTAACACTGAAGGAATTTTTCCAATCGGATGAGTAGTTCCTGAGATTAGCGCGTTCAACTAAATTAGTTAAAGATTACTACTTTTCTCTCGTACTTAACTCGAGCCGTCATTCAAGTTACAATAACTTATGATAGAGTGGACCGATTTTAATGAAACAAAGACTAAGTTACTCCCGATGATATGCTTTATGATTTGAGGTGTTATTGTGAATCCAGTGCTTTAGCAGTGATGTGGGTTCATATGAACAGACATTTCTAAAAATGATCGAATTACGTTCTATCACTTATTCCTAGACACCTGCAAGAATTTTTTTCACAAACATCGAAAAAGTACAGTAGAAAATTTTGAAAAGATTTTTATCTTGTTACGCCAAAGAAGTATGTATACCTTCTAACGCGTGTACATAAGTACACACACATTTTTTTTAATTTTATAGTGATAAATAGCCAGACGTGTGCAAATTGTACTAAGGCTTCATCATTCTGTTTTCCTTCACCGAATACTGGGATTCATTTCGGGATTCGGTCACACGATCTCTAGAATATTTTTAGTGTTCTCTGTGCGTCATAAATGTATTGAAAACAATCCAACTGGATCAAGATTGCCCTATATTCTGCTTACCTGTGTAAAGATAAGGTGTGATGATAAAGGAAGATGTCATGAGATGGTTATCGCTTCCATTGTGATGACAACTAGACAATGTGATATCAGTTGACGTTTCATGATTCTTTTGTTTGTGTTTTTTTTAAAGTGAATATTTTTATCGCAAGGCTGGGGAGAAAATTCGTTACGAGTGTAGTAGTATACCAAAATGAGTAAAAGTATAGTTAAGAATTTATACTACGGGACTTCGTATTGTATATAGTTTACTAGCGGGCACGGCAGACGCTGTCCCGCCCTGGCTATAAAAAAAACTTTGACAAATTACATACTAAAACCTTCTTCATGAATCACTTTATTCAGTGATGAAAACCGCATGAAAATCCGTTCAGTAGTTTTTGAGTTTATCGCGAACATACAGACAGACAGACGCGGTTGGGGACTTTGTTATATACTATGTAATGATGAGTATTCTCAATATATAAAATTGAACACAATAAGCCAAGGAAGTTTCACATCCTCCGTGTGTTCACACCGATACACGCAATAGTTTTTTAGATTTACATACTAGCTGCACACGCGACTTGGTCCGCGTGTAACCTTATGTTAAAAAACAGCGATTAATAAAGTCATCTGAATGTATTAATCCATCCATCATTATTCATTTACGTATCTGCTTTTCTCTCGTACTAAGTCGCGTCGTCATTAAAATTACAATAACTTTTGATAGAGTGAACCGATTTTAATGAAACCAAGACTAAGTTACTCCCGAGGATATGATTTATGATTTACTTGCTGAGGGTTTATTGTGAACCCAGTACTTTAGCAGTGATGCGTGTCCAAACAACCAGCCAAACGTTTTAAAAATTGATTGCAATGTATTACTTATTGCTGGACACCTGCGATTTTTTTTTTACAAAAATCTTAAAACTACAGACTCCTTAGATTCACATTCTTATTATATATGTATAGATAAAATAATAAATGATTAAATATTTCCTAAGAATTTGTGACGTAAACAGAATTACGAATCTATCGTTCGTTATTTCGTTAGTCGTTTAACGGCGCGTTCGCGTCGACAGTGAGTCACGCGACCGGAATGATGATATACGAAGTCATTATTATCTCTAACAGTACCTCGTTGAATTATGACACTTAACTCTATGTAAATAGAGTCTTAAATTTTTCTACAGGTATCCTGTAAACAAATTTCATTACAGTCCATTTTTGTTCCGTGCCGAAAAAATTCGATGGTCAATATTTATCTAAGAAACGACCTTGGCGTTACGATTTTAAGAGTCATTCTCTCTTGTAGCGCTTATCGGTGTAACAAAAAAGGTTTTCCTGTTCGTACAGAGGTCGTAATACATATTTTCATCGCCTCTTTCAGTACACGTGTACAGTTTGAATCGAGTCATACTGTATGATAGAAGGCTGCACGTATTTCAGTCTTACGTATTTTAATTACAAAGTCGGTTGTATAATTAACGTTTCCTGTACTAACGCTGTGGCTACAGGGTGAGTTTTTTTTTATCGATTGACTATTACGTTCCCGTGGCTTTGTTCATGTAAAACTGTTTTTTTTTTTTTTTATCGTAGCTCGGCAAAATGACTGTACTGTGCGTGATGGTAAGCACAGTACAATCCAAAAACAATGGCGACTACCGAGAGACATACTATCCCTCACCGGTCGCCGCTGTCATGCCGGCCTGCGTAAGTATCTCTTCACGTTGCGCTTGAAGGACCCCATGTCATAGGAATTTCTTTTGACTGTTTGCGTTTTTTGTTTATTGTAATATTTCGTCATATTCTTTTGCCGATTTCATCGGCTCTATTTAAGAGTGTAAAATATATTGGAAAAATTCTGTGTTAGTGTATATATAAATGCAATTATAGAGGCGTCTGACGCCGTAACATGCAAAAGCTACTAGCAATATATCGATCATTTTTTTTTTAGTTTTACAAAACTATAATTCTTTAAAACTTCACCTATTCAGCGTTACGTGTTTTCTTGCCATAGAAAAATGGGGCTAGCGGTGGTGCTTATTGTGTTTCTGTGTGCATAAAATAAAATTGTGTAACAATTGAAATTTTGCGTACACGTTGTCAGGATTATATTTAAGGACTTGATGGGCCCGCGACGACGTCCTCATGGAACGTTATGTACAACAAAAGAGATTAATAGTCATAAAAATGTATTAAGTCCATTTACTTACTTACTTTTCTCTCGTACTTAAGTCGCGTCGTCATTAAAATTACAATAACTTTTGATAGACTGAACCGATTTTAATGAAACAAAGACTAAATGTTACTCGAAGACATGCATTATGATTTTCTTGGTGAGGTTTTATCGTGAACGCAGAACTTTAGCAGTGATACGTGTACATACAGACAGATAAACAGACAGACATTTCTAAAAATGTTTGAAATGTATTTTATTCCTAGTATTCCTAGATGTTTTTCACAAAAATGTAAAAAGTAGAGACACGTTAGATTTACATTCTTGTTATATGTATAGATAAGTATAGGGTTACTTTTGATACGGAAAAGTTACTTATAAATTGTAGTTTCATCACATCACATCGATGTTAGTAGTGCTTCATCAGTACGTTTAGGATTGTGGACTGTTTATAAAAAGAACGCACGTGTTTTGTTCGAACGTATTATCTATAACGGCGTGTAACGAATCGTCTTCGTTGTCGGTAACGGATAACGCGTGTTTATCTCGAGATAACGTTCGACGTGTTTTTTTTTTAATATGCTTTATTGTTGTTTTTTTTTGTATATCATAGGAGGCAAACGAACTGACGGATCACGTGATTGTAAGTGATCACCGCCGTCCATAGACACTAGCAACACCAGGGGAGTCGCAAGTGCGTTGCCGTCCCGTGTTTGTGGGTGGGGCTTGGGGGGGTGGAAGGGAAGGGGGAATTGTTTGAGGTGGGTCTCCGGCACTGACCGAACGAAACGCAACAATGCGTGCACTGTTACTTCACGTCGGTGTTTCTGTGGGTCGGGTGGTAGTACCGCGGGCGAGCCGACACATTCATGCTGAAACCAGTAAGTAGCTTCAGCGTGGTACTACCACATATAAATAGGTTTTAGTGTTTGACCACAACCTTATCTGATATTGAATTATGATGTGGTCGAAGGTGGTAAACACGCTAAAGCTAGTCAAGTGCGTGTGCCTGGAACACATGGACAGGTGCGTGGCGATAGATCAACTTGACGGTGGTAGGTAGCCAGATCGACTTAGAGAAAGTCCTATTACCACCATGCCAAGCGACGATTGCGATAATTTGGTCCTATTCGATAATTGTTAGCACACTTCGATAAAAAGGTGTTTCAATATTAAGTTTGTTTGTTTCGTAATTTTTTCAGAAATTACGCAACATGTGTTTATGATTTTTTTGTCAGTGTGTATCTGACTGAACTCTTCCCAAACGGTTGGACAGATTTTGATGAAATTTCTGTGAGCATTCAGGCAACCATAAACGTTTAAGCTCCATACAAACGAATGTAGATCTTATGATGGACTAGTTAATAGACTGTTTCAGCATGAGTTTGAAAAAATACCGTATTTATTACATAACTAACGGGCCCTGCGAACTTTGTCCCGCACTGATAATAATGAAAGAACCTTAACAAATTATATACCTAAACCTTTTTCATAAATCAATTTATCTACTGGTGAAAACTGTGTGAAAATCCGTCCAGTAGTTTTTGAGTTTATCGCGAACGGAGAGACAGACAGACGCAGACGTGTCGGAGGATTTTGTTTTACGAGAAGTAGTGATTTGAAAACAACTTGAACAATAACAAATTATGTAATGTAGAATTATAATTTAAAAAAAACTGGCTAGACATGTAAAAACACTATCCGCCATTTTTAGATCTGGGTCTTAAAAAAAAACAGCCGAGGGTTTAACGCAAACCAATACACGGAGAGGAGCTAGTGCATAAATAAAATTGCTGGTGTATACTACAAATAACACAAGGCTACACATTAAAAGCATACTTAACAGAATATGCGGGGCCGTGCCTTACCCGGTCGATACGTTTCACGCAATAAACAAGTAAGCGACATTATCTCTGCGTACGATTAAAAAAAAATGGTCAAAACACTTCATTCAAGTGGGCTGTAAGTGTAACTCGGTCACTCGAAACGTATCGCTGCGGATATTTACAAAGTTGTTCAAGTGTTTGCTCGAAGTGTTGTTTGGAACACTTTTTGGTGATAATTTATTAAAAAAACAACTCGAATATCTCAGTTATAGATTACCCGTGAACGTGTTTGAGGTATGTCTGGGAGTTAATAGAGCAACAGTCTGATAGTAGCCTGCCTAGAGGCGAGTACTTTCCTTTGAACTCCCAAGTCCGGTGAAGCTGCCCATGTCCTGACAACAACGTAAGTCTTTTAAAGTGAAACATCGTGTGAGATTAAAGATTATAGGTGGTAGAGCCACGTTGAAGCTATTACTGGTTTCAGCGTGAATAGGTCGGCTCGCCCGGGGTAGTACCACCCTCTCACAGAAAACCGTCGTGAAGTAACAGTGATTGCATTGTTGTGTTTCGTTTGGTCAGTGAGAGCGCCGGACGCCCATCTCCCTATTCCGCTCCCCCCTTTTAAGTGATCACTTAACATCAGATGACTCACCTGTTCGTTTGCCTCCTTTGATATAAATCCTTTTCTTGTTCGTTTATTTTTGGCACGAGAGTTTTTACAGGCTAAAAATCTTATAATTTATGTTGCTATAGACAGTGTGTTTTGATAAATGAAGAAACTAATATTATTCGTCAAATACTTTACTAGTATTATATATGGTTATGTTAGTTTGTTTGTTTGTTTGTTTGTTAGGCTTTGTTTACCTTTAACTGCTCCACCGTCGTCGTGAAGTTTTGGCAAAAAAGTGCATAGGTTACATTTAAGCAAGAAAAAGTGGTGTTTCTGAGGAATAGGTCAAACTTATATTAATCCGAGCGAAGTAGTGGGCGAATGCTAGTAGTATATAAACCAGATACACGTCCTCAATAAATTGTGATATGTGATGTACCAGGAAAACCTTTCCAGCAACAGTCGCCTTGGCATAGGACTTGTTTGACATACATATTAGAACTCCGGTGTATAGACCAAGCGATATTGAAGGTGAATTAATTATGTATATTGATTGAATAGGTTGATTGGTGTGTTGACACATTTGGTAGGTCATTTTTAAGGTCAAGGGCTGAGATTGATGGAAACTATTATGACTTTTTTTTTTCGAACTAACCACGCTATTGACCTAGCAAGGTCTTAACAGCTTCACCGGACTACAACTATTATGACCTTATAATAAATTACTCTGATTATAATAATTTAAGCTTACGGAGTTTTTTCATAATTCACTAGCTTTTTGTCCACGGCTTTGCTCGCGTTATTCGCTGATTCGATAGACCACTCGAGACTTATACTTTTTCCTGGATGAATGTCGTTTTGTACATCTAAGCAAAATATTTGTGTCGATCGGTCCCAGTGTAACAAAACAAACAAACTAAATGTTGCATTTGTTTAGAACAGTAAGGACTAGTAGCCATCCGTGACTTCATTTGCATTTTTGTATTTATAAAACGACTATACCATTTTTTTAATATGGTGAAAGTCTAGTGCCACGTATCAGGGTTCCTCATTAAGGGATTCCCTCCCCAAATTTGGGGGTATATAAGAGTGATGGTATTTTTTGTAGAAGCTCCATATATCTATGGATATTTTAAGGGCTTTATTTTAAAGTATATATCCTCAAATAACCAAAAAAATGAACAAACTATTATGAAGAAAAATATTTAAAAATTGCGTGTAATTGTGTATGAACAGTGAAAAAGTAAAAAGTGTATTTTTTTTAAGTTTTTGTTAATAATCAATTTATACATTTCTAGATATCTGTCATTCTCAGTGCTTTAATTATTCATTTTATTTTAGAGAGATTTTAAAATAATTATCGCCATTTTAGAGGGCATTTTTTGGCTTTAATTTCAGGAGTAATTTTGAGAATTTGTAACTTTATTAGGTGTCCCGAATAAACAATTATCTGCTCATTGTCTTGTTATCGATTCATCTTTTTGGTTGTGTTGATCAAAAGTTTAGGTGTTTTTTGGATTGAATTTCCATAAACAAACGTAGATGAAGTTAATTCCAGACTACTTTTATATAATACGGCTAAGTTGTATTTACACCCATATTAGTATTATAAAGCTGGAGGGTTTGTTTGTTTGGTTGAATGCGGTAATCTCAGGAACTACTGGTCCGATTTGAAAAACTCTTTTAGTGTTTGATAGCTCATTTATTGAGGAAGGCTATAAGGCTATATATCATCTAAGACTAGCTAAGACCAATATCAGCGGAGCACCAATTAATAATGTTTCAAAATCGTTTTTGAAGTGAAACTTCTTTATCGGCGTTGGAAAAAATTTACCGTCACATTTTTCCGTTACGCGCCATCTTGTTTGTATTCATGTCTATGATAATAAAATCCCTTTGTTTAAACTTTATCTAATTTAACTTTATTTTTTAATATATTAATGAAATTGTTTGCCATAAAGAAAGAAAGGGTTTTTTTTTTTTTTTTTTTAACCAATTTCTGGAAAGTTGCATATAGATCATTTTGCGAAAAATAAGGCCTTAAACAAGTTTCACTTCTTACGTGTGTACACTAGTACACGCACACATTTTTTTTTTTCTTTTGAGAGCGTGTTAGCGTTAGCCCAAAGTATTCCACGCGGACAAAGTCGCGAGCAGAAGCTAGTCATATATATATATATCAAGTAAGTCACGTGTGATCTATTCCTTTATCATAGAGACGTGTCATTTTATTTTTAGTATATCTATATATAGTCTATCATTAAATAGCATGTGTTCAAATATAACTAACAACTACCTTTAGATTGTTATCTATGTTGTTTCTAGTCTGTTGTAAGTCGAAACTATTTATGCTTTATCAATTATGATTATGAAGTTCTCACCATATCTGTTGAAGGTTACTTGCGTCCGATATACCAGAATTTGAGCGTCTGTTTCATTTATAACTATACTAGCAACCGCTCGCGACCTCGTCTTCGCTTGTATTTAATGATGGCCCCATATGAGTCGTTATATTTCCAAATGAGCTAAATCCAATTTTAATAGTTCTTATGACTTGTTTAATTTTTTAAAGATTTCCAGTTTTTATTACACCGAGAACGAAGTCCAAATGTTGCCGTTCATATATATGGTTTTTAGTTTTTCGCGACTAGGAGGTAACTGGTCGACAATGCAACGGAAGTCCGTTATGGCAATATGGCGTCACGTTTCTGTACCATCCGGTTTTTAAATATTTTTGATTTTGTCAAATAGTTTATAACCAAACCAAGTCAATCAAGAATTTTTGAAAAAAATAATAATAGTAAGTAATATTAAATTGGAAATTGATTAATAATAAAAATCATATAATAGAATTAATTATGTATACATATAGGCGCGCGACCGTGCTGACATCTGGTTTCAATGTAAGTAACAGATTAAATCAAAGCTTCATTATCTGTAGTGCCATCTATTGGCTAATCATTTATAATATTTTGCAATCTAGTGTTATATCATTAATGAATGCCTTTTTGAATTCTCATATTATGGTGTATTTATTTTTAACTTAATCGCCATTTCTTATGACGGCAAAGAAGTTTTACTTGAATCGCGTGTGACGGTTACACGCACTCATGTTTTTCTTTTATTTATTTTTTTTATATATTACATGTACAAAATTTTAAGATTTTGAAGTATAACGTAAAATATTAGGAACGGACAAGATGGAATTTAGCTTATTTTGAATCGTAACGACACATATTCGTGTAGCTCTAATCGCTTATGCAGCATACGCCCAGATTTTTAGGCAGGATTTTTCAAACTAACTTCAGACTTATCCTTATGTCTTGGCCAATTTAAACAATATCTATATGAATTATAGCCTACGTGTTATTCTAATGTGTAAGCTATATTACACAGACAGACACTTTTACATGCTTACACACGCAGACAAATGCATACGTACGCGTAACGCGTAGCGAAAGTGTTTCCCTACCGTGCCATAAGAAGTTTTAATTTTATACTTACATATCACTACATATTGTAAGACAAAGTCCTCTCCCATGTCTGTCTATCTGTCTGTCTGTTCGTGATAAACTCAAAAAATACTCGCCGGATTTTCATGCTGTTTTCACCAGGAAATAAAGTGATTCATGAGAAAGGTTTAGGTATATCATCTGTCGAGGTTTTTTGAAGTTATACTTCTTTTGGCGCGTTAGGGAAAAATGATCAGAGTAATTTTTTACGCACACCGTCACGAAAAACCGACACCCTGAAGTTAGCTATAGTCAACATTTTGTTTCTTTGTATTTGTTGTTTGTATTTCTTTGTATTAAAACTTTCAATGTATTAAATACCTTTTTTCTATTGTTAGTGTCGTTTTTTCTACAAACGTAGAATAAGGCGAAAGGTAAAAATTTCGAAAAGATTTTTATCTTGTTTCGCCGAAGAAGTCTAACTTCTAACGCGTGTGCATAAGTACACACACACTTTTTTTTAAATGTTTAACAGGCACGCGCCTGATTGTAAGTGACGCCGAAGATGGATCGCGCTTACCCGTTAGATACCTGTTTACTCTACTCTTAAAGACTCCCAAATTATAAACTCCCAAACTCACCGAACCCGCTAGTTTGTTGTATAAAGGAAATAAAGCGGTTTCGCGTACTGTTAGTCACCATTACTGTGAGTTGAAGTGATGGATTTAAATCGAACGCGTTATACTTTTCTTCTAGACATGTGCCTATAACTAATATAAGTAAACATTCCTACCTAGTGAGTGCAGCAAATATTATGTTATCTGTAGACATTTCTTATCTGTTTCCTTCCGATGTTTTTTTGGCGTCTGCGATATTTTCACGCGTTGTCCCGAGTAAAGAAAGGTGCGGCGGGTTATACGCGGTCGGCGTGGATTGTTGTTTTTCTCATTTATACTAAGTTATGTCAAGGGGTTAACTCGGCTTTCGAAACTTCGATATACGACACGACGGTACCTTTTGAGACTGTGTTTTTACCATCAAAGAGGAGTGTGAGTCTGTTTGGCTTATTTTTGACTAGTAGCCGCTCACGGCTTTCTCTGCATTTGTATGTTCAGTTTATTGTATTTGTACGGATTCCAATTCTGCTTTTCTAATATACTCTAAAGTTTCATCGAAATTTATTCGATAGTTTTTGCGTGAAGGAACAACATACATCCTACCTTACAAACTTTCCCCTTTATCTATACATATAATAAGAATGTAAATATCGGCTGAGTGCTTTAAGTGCTCGCCTTAGTAGTTCGGTGAAGCTGTCAAGAACGCAAGGCTAGAGGCATAGTCAGGTCAAGAAAAAAAAAATGTAAATCTAACGTATTTGTACTTTTTAGATTTTTGTGGAATAAGTAATAAAATACATTTCAATCACTTTTATAAATGTCTGTCTGTCTGTTTGTATGAACACGCATCACTGCTAAAATACAACGTTTATGATAAAACCTCTCCAAATCATAAAGCATATTGTCGAGTAACATTCAGTCTTCGTTTCGTTAAAATCGGTTCACTCTATCAAAAGTTATTGTAATTTTAATGACGATGCGACTTGACTACGAGAGAAAAGTAGATAAGTAAATGGACTTAATACATTCAGATGACTTTATTAATCACTATTGTGTACATAGCTAGTTTTATATTGTTTTTTTATTAAATTTAACGCAATGCACTATGTCAGTTGTTAAGAGTCTGGGTCAAAGGACACACGATAAACCTTCACCTCGATTATTAGAATTTACATAGTCGAGACATCACCGCACGCTTCCTATTCGACCGTCATGACCTTCAAGCAGTTTCATATATAGATATATAACTAAATTAGTTTAGGAAATTATAATGGGGTTATTATAAGACTAGCCTTTATCGGCGGCTCCGCTCGCGGTAATACAAATTTAATCTGTCCATCGGGGTATTTTTGTTCTGGATAAGTCGTACACTAAGTCGTTTTCTGTATGCCTGACACAATCTGCTTTGAGCTAACGCTAACACGCAGCGGATGTTCTCAAGAGGATAAAAAAAATCCGATTTTGAAACATTCTTCATTGGTGCTCCGCTCCTATTGGTCTTAGCGTAATGATATATAGCCTATAACCTTCCTCGGTAAATGAGCCATATAACACTGAAAGAATTTTTCAAATCGGACCAGTAGTTCCTTAGATTACCCCCTACGACCTCCCAAACTCACAAACTTTACCTCTTTATAATCTTAATATATATATTTCTTGTGTGCGTGTGTATGTGACTGAACTCCTCCTAAACGACTGGACCGATTTTGATGAAATTTTGTGTACGTGTTCCAGTGGATCCGAGAATGGTTTAGATTCACAATTGGACCCGGTAGGTGGCGCTGCGGTTGACTTTTAGGCAGGACAACGTCCGCAGGGACCGCTAGTATTAGTATAGATTCGTTTAGGAAATTGTAATGTACTTATTATAAGACTAACTCTTACCGGCGGCTCCGCTCGTGTTTATTTTTTCTGGATAAGCCGTTTTCTGTATGCCTCACACAGTCAGTATTCAACATTTTATGATGATTAGCAGAATAAGGTACGAAAGAGTAACAAAAAAATAAACTCTCTTTCTCGTTTATAATATTACTAGCGGGCTGCAGACGTTGTCCCGCCATAATAATAAAAAAAAACCTTGACAAATGATATACCTTAGCCTTCCTCGTGAATCACTGTATCTACTGGTGAAATCAGCATGAAAATCCGTTCAGTAGTTTTTGAGTTTATCGCGAACAGACAGACAGACGACTTTGTTTTATATTATGTAATGATAAGTAGGATACAGTGTAGACGATATTCGTATACTCTACTACGAGATTGTAATGCTCTCTATTATTATATAATTAACTGGCGGACCCGGCGGACGTTATCCCGACCTGATAATAAAAATAACTTAGACAAACTATATACCTGAACCTACCTCGTGAATCCTTCTATCTACTGCTGAAAACCGCATGAAAATCCGTTGAGTAGTTGTTGAGTTTATCGCGAACAGACAGACAGACAGACGTGGCAGAGTCTGGCATGAATCAGATCTGGTATAGTGGAATCCACCAGATAGTGGAATACCAGATAGTGGCATGAAGCAGAGTGGTTGGGATTTTTCTAAGTCTGCCTTGTTAGGTACTATCCTTAAGTTGAACTATAGCCAAACACCGTTTGGTGTGTTCCGGCAGCAGCACTTGAGAGCCAGTACGCCTCTTCGTTTAATATGTTTACCATCTTCGACCACGTCATTTAACATCAGATCAGATTGTGCTCCAACGCTAAAACATAGAGCTAATTAAAAAAAAACACTCTGATTTAATTCCTTTGACTGATGCGCAAATGTGTTGCCGTCGTTAGCTATTCGATCTAAATCACTTTCTAGAACCTACTTAGAGAGACGCCTTGAACTTGCAACAGTGTGTGGTCGTTATAAAAATTTAGGCTACGTACACATTGTTATTTTGTTTCGTAATATATACATCTCATCTTTAATTGAATAAAAATCCAGTGTCATTTTGTTTGTCCACGATGAACGCCGAAACTACTTAACCGGTTTTCATTAAAGTTGGCATTTACGTATAATTTGGTCCAACTTGAGATATAGGATAATATATATTTCGATTAATTGCCTCAATATTTCGAATTACAAATTAAATTATTGTCAATGTTGATAATTGTTATTAATTGTAAGTTTCATCAATCTCGAACAGGTGGCGCTTTAAGTGTATCGATAGAAAACTGCAGGACCGAGTGTTATAGATGTCTCATAGATGGCGCTACGTTTTAATTGTAAATTATTTATCTATACTAATATTGTAAACAGGTAAAGTTTCTGAATTTGTGAGATTGTAGGGGGTAATCTCAGGAACTATTAAACCGTTTTTAAAAATTCTTTTACCAATAGAAAACCACGTTATTTGTGAGTGTCATAGTCTATATATTAACCCGAAAAATTAATACACTTTTTTGTGGTAGTCTGATTTACGAAGTAAGTCGGAGAAAAAACGGTCGAACGAAAACGTTTCTTATGGACGCTGCCATAACGATGAGAGATATATTATGATTGAATTCTAAAGAAAAGTTGTAGAGTTTGATAATGCCAACAAAGAAGTCACCGGCAGCATATGTCTAACTTTAAGGATTTTTTATTATCTGGGCGGGACAACGTCCACCGTGTCCGCTAGTAAAATATATATTCAATTTAAATCGTAAGTTTTGAGTTACATCTTCTTTTGATTAGTGGGGCGATGTGTGCATCCTCCTTTATACCGCGACCTCCATGTTCCGCCATATTTATATTTAAGCGACCAATCGCGTGCCTCCGATGCGCCGCGACGCGCGCCAGCCTTTATTTTCGTACAGCCGCCGAATCCTTGACTTTAGCGTTGCGAAATTCGAAAATAGAATTTCATTCACCTTTTTTATAAGTTATGCAACAGATTTCTTTTTCGTTCGCTCGGCCAGTATTAATATTCGTCTATTAACGATTATACTCCGTCTTATCTGTCATTTTATTGAGGGTTTTTTTGTTATATTATTTTATACTAACTAATACTTGCCTCTTCGTCTGCATTGTCCTGAGCATGAGACAAATAAAAAAACAAATTGAGCAAACTCTGGTATCTGCACTTATGATATTAATAATGATGAAGTTATCGTGATAATATTTTTTTTCTAAATTACAACCGAAAAGTAAAACAACAAAAAAATATCGAAGTGTATTCAAGAGTTTCTGAGTGATACGCACACAACGACAAACCTTTATAATTTTATTCATATATAGATAGTTGTGAAGTCTATACTATAGATTGTCACACATTGATATTAATAAAAACCTTGACAAATTATCTATACCCAAACTTTGCCCATGAATCACTTTATCTACTGGTGAGAACAGCATAAAAATCCGTTCAGTAGTTTTTAGTTTATCGCGAACAGACAGGCAGATGTGTGACAAAGGGCTTTGGTTTATAATATGTAGTGATTCTAAAATTCGGGCAGTCGAAATTTGTTTAAGTTCTGTGTGGATATTTGCGTGCTTGAAGCCAAAGTTACTTGGCAGATATATGCCGTTGTCTTTGCTTCGCATTTACTTACGAGTCTGTCGATCCTTTATTATTCGGTCGTGAATATAGACGGTGTCTACCTGCCGTTTAGAGCGTGTAATCGGCGTCGTGGTGGAACGATTTGGTTTGACCAGTCAGCCGTGTCTCGTTCAAGATGTCGCTTTCCGCTTGGTTCCATGTATATTACCTCTTTACTTTATATTATATTGGGAAGGATGACCTTTATAGAAGATACAGTGTGTAAAAAATATGAAGAGTATCTTAAAACAGTGCCCTGATTGGGAAATAGTGCGCGAAAGAGATAAACGCAGCTCAAATTCTTTTTTTTTGAAGTGAAAACTTAATTAGCCGCAGACCAGAGATTATTTTTATACTTAACTAGCGGTCCCGGTGGACGTTGTCCCGCCCTGATAATAAAAAAAAAACTTGACAAGTGATATACCTAAACCTTCCTCATGAGTCACTGTATCTACTGGTGAAAACCACATGTAAATTCGTTCAGTAGTTTTTGAGTTTATCGCGAACAGACAGACAGACAGACATGGCAGAGTACTTTGTTTTATACTATGTAATGACTAGTTCCAGCTAGTTGTTAATTTATTTTTCTTTCTTTAATAGCTACAATAGGTATTATATAAATCTATGTTGGTAACTCGGAATTTCTTGTTGAGATAATAGCCTTTATGGCGGTTTTATTATTATCTTTTACGACCATTTTGTCAGGCTGTTTATAATTACATGTTATAAGATAAAGTCTTCTGCCACGTCTGTCTGTCTTTCATGCGGTTCTCACCAGTAGATAAAGAGATCCACGTGGAAGGTTTAGCTGTATATTTTGCCAAGGTATTGTTCATTATCAGGGCGGGTCAACGCCTATATAAAATAGGTGGAGTTAAGATTTCGAATACCCCTGTTTCGTCTTTCAAATCTGACTATTTTAGTTCTATTGACAAAATTAAAATGGAGAGGACTTTCGTTGCCTGCATTTTTCCAATTGATTTGTTTATTATCATCAACTATTTTGCTGTAAATATCTGAAAATACCGCTGTAACTGGCTGATTTTAGTAGTTTTAAAAGGCTTCTTCCCTTTTAGGAACAAATCAAAACTTAAAAGACAACAGTAATATATATAAGGATGAGTGATATAAAATTGTTTAAACTAGTTCCATTATTCGGGGTTAAAACAGAGGAACATGTTTGTTTGGGGTAAAAGTTATACGCGTTTCCTCTTAATTATTTTAGAAGTCGTTAAACCAGTAAAAGTTACTATTTTTAATTATGTATATCAATTTAATTTTACTCCCTATTACCTGTAATGGTATACTTTTAGCTAGTCAATAGTATGGGTAATTGAGCCTAATTAATAAGTTACAATTGGTTCAGAACATTACTCAGGGTTCTATCTAAACGGTCTGTCCGTCTGTCAGCTGACAATAACAGAACAAGGCCGCAACGACGCGACGATACGAAAAAAGGAACATCAACATCGCTTGGATAATATTTTTTCTTCCACCTCACAACTAGTATCAATTGTGCGGGTAAAAAACGAAACGAACCAATGACCTCGACGGATGTTTTGTTATTATTTACTTTTATAACTTTCCGATGATTGGGTCGAACAATGAAAGTTCTTTACACGCCTATTATTATATTAATGATTGTTTTGGGGTTTAATTTATCGAAGTTTTAATGTTAGTATTGTATTGGCTTCTGCTCGTACAAAACTATAAATTGAGGTAACTGTTAGACTTTATCATTCGGACGCAATTAAGCCTATTGTCATCATCTTCGGCAGCCTGTAAGTAACTCACTGCAGGGCAATAGGTCTCTTCCCGAAGGAAGATATAGGCATAATCACCACTCCACCCCACAAAGTATTAGCGATTTTAAACGCTGAGAAATTCACAGTTCTATGTTTTCCCCACAAGATTCTTCGCAGATTCAGGTTTCCTCACGATGTTTTCCTTCTCCGCCAGCGGAAAGTGGTACCAATTTAACACGAATTCGGAAAAATTCGTTGGTACATGCCGGTGTTCGAACCTGCGGAAATCAATTTGATATTCTACCGGTCAATACCACTAGACCAGCACAAGTTAAGCCTATTATATTTAAATCGAAATTATTCATTAAATATATATGTCAAATTTTATTTGTCCACAGATAGACCGATCGTCAAAAAATCACCGTGAAGAAGTTCACAAACAACAGATGGATTAGCACTAGATCGTTCAATTATATTATAAGCGAATCGTATTAACTATAAGTTGTAAAAATGTCGCATCATCTTGTTACCGTGTGTATGTTTTGCCTGCTCTGCGCAGCTCATACGTGCGGCTCTCATATCGATATGCAGAACGATGGGATACTCTCCTACGACCCGAAAATCGGGAGCACAGATCACATGTCGACAGAAATAGAAGAAAAGAGAAGGATAGATTCGAAAATGATGGATCTAGAAGAGAAGAGGAGGATGGATTCAAAAGTTAGGTACAATCACAAACTGCAGAAGATAAGACACAAAGACAGATCGAAAAGAGAAGCGGAGAATATTAATCCGGAAGCGTACGTTGCCCAAATATTCCACATTTATGGAGATTCGAACAGTATGACAATGAATCTGACAGGTTTCAATAAAATGCTCAAAGAGTTGGATCTGGATAATCTCATCAAAGGAGGCGAAATTACTGATAGCAGAAATTACTTCCACGGGCAGAAGAACGAGGGTGAAGATATCGTCAAGGTACGTTAAGCAAAATTTGCCCCAAACACATTAATTAAGTGAATTCTCATTGAAATAACTCTTCAGCGTTGAAATGTCCAAAATGCTCATGCAGTTATTTTTTTTTAAGTCTTTTAATTGGGGATCCGAATTTACCCTCATCTAGGGTCTAGTTTTGATCGTAACGTTTGAAGCGATAATGGCTTATCTGATAGCGTGATCAAATATACCGTCGATGCACGTATGTTCGAATCCTTGCAACTGAACCCGAGTTCCCGCTGAAGGACAATATCGTGGTGAAACCATAGCATGGTAGGGTTTTGCTATGTCCGCCTGGCTCACATAGCGCTTTCAAGTTGAAAATTTGCTGCCAAGCACCTGCACTTGAGAGCCAGTCCGCGCTAGGTTTGGCGTGTTTACCATCTTAGCCAAATCATCATTTAACATCGATGAGTTTGTGGTCAATCTATCTAATAATCAATCAATCTATATAATCTAATCTAAGATTCTATTACCAATTGTTGTAGATTCCTTACTACTTCCTATTTCTTTAAAGGATACATCGTATACGTCAGTGAGACTCCTACTTTTTAATTTAAAAATTCCTTTACAGTGTGTAAACAGCTCGGAATTGGTCACATCAGTTAACACGAGGTTAAAACCACACGAGCACGAACACGGTCACGACGACCACCATCACAGTCACAACGAGGCCACAGTCATATCCGAAGGAACATTACAATCCCTCTGTCCCATTCTATTGTACCAGAAACTCGCGAACACGTCCATAGAAAGGACCGGATGTGTGAAAGAGAACAGTATACCCCTACACGTTCTAGTTACTAGAAACGTGAAGCACGACAAAGAGAATGCGTATAGTAAAAATATGTTTGCCGTTTGGTTGTACTCTTCGTTGAGTATCACAGCGATAAGTGCTTGCGGCTTATTAGGTGTGGTCGTGATACCAATAATGCACAAGACATATTATAACCATCTCCTCCAGTTTCTGGTTGCTTTGGCCGTTGGTACTTTATGCGGCGATGCGTTATTGCACTTAATGCCGCACGCTATGAGCCCGATGCACGAGCATGGCGATGAGAACGGTGTGATAATTCCCGTATCACACGACGACGGTATGTGGAAAGGCCTCGCTGCTATGCTAGGAGTTGTCTTCTTCTATTTCACTGAAAAGGGTTTGACTGTCGTCGTCGAGTGGAGGAAACGGAGGCAGAAGTTGGAAGAGGACAAACTACCGTCCAGGGTGAGGGTTCTAAAGGACGAGACAGTGGGAGGATGCTCAGGAGGCGCGAAAGCACCGAATTCCAATTCCACGTCGAATTCTTTCATGAAGATTTTCAAGAGAGACGAGAAAGGTGATCCTACAACGAAGACGTGCAAGCACAAGTATTCGGAATATCCGTACTGTTACGATGAAATAGACACGGATACTCATGACGATCACCATTTGAGAGACGGTATACCTCCAAGTCCGAAAGCGAAGCATAATAACTCGGTCAGTGTGGTCTCTTCGAATGCTTTGAACAATGAAGGTAAAGAAGAACCCACAGCAAAGGATTGGTTGCTGAAAGCCGAGTCTACACCCGCTGTCGTGGAAATGAACAATATCAAACATAAAGAAGACGGCATTAAAGATCTCAAGGATGGCGACAGTTATACTGTTATACTCAGGTAAATTCTACACTTAGGATTATATCGTATTGTGAGAAGTTAACATTGACCAGATTCAATGTTATTGTCATTTTATGATACGCTTCGTTCTTGATGATAGATTTTAATTTCTGTCTTAGTTAACCAGACGGGCGCTAGGCAATATTCCGTAAATTTAAATTAAATTTGTCCTGAGTAAACTGGTGAAAGCACCTTATATAATACTCATAAATCCATTAAGCATATTAGCATTTCTCCATATTCAAATTAGCGCAGACCTATTGGAGAATACAAAATGAATTTATGAAGATAGACAACAGAAATATCTTCAAACACTTACTGAACCGGTAGCACAATTTAAAATTCATCGTATACAAAATAGCATTAAATATAGGAAGGAGGCAAACGAACGGGCGGGTCACCTGATGTTAAGTAATCACCGCCGTCCATAGACACTAGCAACACCAGGGGAGTCGCAAGTGCGTTGCCAACCTGTGTTTGGAGGGAGAGGTGAGGGGGAAAGGTGGGCTTCCGACGCTCTCACTGACCGAACGAAACGCAACAATGCAAGCACTGTTACTTCACGTCGGTGTTTCTATGAGAGGGCGGTACTACCCCGGGCGAGCCGACCCATTCATACTGGAACCAGTAATAGCTTCAGCGTGGCTCTACCACCTACACCAAATATGTTTATTTCAAATAATGTTTTTTGGGTACATGTAACGTTTTGTCTCCAGATTATTCTCGATACTTTATTATTATATCTTTGTCTCCCAAATTCTTCAAGGCTTATTAAGAATTAAACTTTCCAAGACTTTCTAGAAAAGTAAGCTCAATTAATTTGCTAGTGCGATTGATTCTACTTCTTTATTCTTATTCTTCTTATCTAGTTCTTTTATTGCATTGCGATAAGGCATTTTCCGAATATTGCCTAAGTAATAACCGTCTTTAGGTTGCTATAAGATCCTATTTTCGGCCACAGCTTTTGAAAAAGTCCATCCTCCTACTTCTACATATAGCGTGGGATTCGGGTCACATTTTATAGGATATTCATTGCTAAATTTCAGAGAACATTCGAGAGCGCATCACGGTCACTCCCATTCTCACGGTCATGTCCATGCGCCTCCGTCTTCAATAGCATCAGTCGCATGGATGGTCATCATGGGAGACGGTCTTCATAATTTTACCGACGGTATGGCTATAGGTAAGTTTTTTAATCAATTTAATAGTGTACTTTTTGGCTTATTTCCCTTTTATGTGGCATATAAGGAGGAGAGACCATTCTTAGTTGGATCTTCGAGCCTGCCACATATATATAGAATTTCTGTATGACTTGCCGATGACTTGGAATATAACGCCGTTCTTTGAAGGCGATTTCAATTCCGTTCTCTGTCGTCTGTCAAATAAAGCAAATGGTCTATACTTCCATCTACAAGCATTGTTTATGATGATTGTAGTCCTAAGGACCATAATCGATAGGATAGGTGCTCCTTTTTTATACATAATAGCTTTTGGCTACCAATCTACCTGATGTTTTAATGACGATATCGTCTAGAATGTTAAACATGCTAAAGTCTAGGGAAATTGGCTTTTAAATACAGCTCCCGGAACACACCAACAGGTGCTTGGTGAGAGATTTTATATTTGAGACTCGTAGTTATCCAGGTGGACTTAGAAAAGCATTACTACCAGGTTATCCTTCCTGTCCTTTCCCCCAAAGTTTCGGCTCATTTGGAAGGATTAAATAGAAGATAATAAAACGAACTAATTGGCCATCAAAATTATGATGTCAATTTGAAGGTGTACAAAGAATTGGTAATATTTGTTTTCAGGCGCAGCTTTCGCTTCTAACATAGCTGGAGGATTTTCGACTGCTATAGCTGTTCTCTGCCACGAACTGCCTCATGAGCTGGGTTAGTATTCAATATAGATTCTAATATATCTAGATTTATCTTTCAAATTAACTTAACGTTAACATTGACCACAATTACTGATGTCTTCAATAATTTATTGTCCCTTGCTACATGTATAATATTGTTTGTTGTTAAAATATATATTGATCGACTTTATTTATAGCTAGTTATGTCCGCGGCTTCGTCCACGTGAAATCTCATGCAAAAATCAGCGATTAATAAAGTCATCTGAATGGTTTAAGCCAATTTACTTATCTAATTTTCTCTCGTACTTAAGTCGCGTCCTAATTAAAATTACAGTTACTTCTTATCATAAGTTACTCTATCTACTTTATCAGTGAACTGATTTTAATGTAACTAAATTTTATTCAAAGATGCGCTTTATGAGTACTTTAGTAGTGATACGTGTAGTACAAACAGACAGACAGGTGGAAAGACATTTCTAAAAATGATTCAAATCTATTTTATTGCTTATTTCTAAATAACTGCTAGTATGTTTATCACAAAAGTCTAAAAAGTACAGACACGTTAGTTTTATATAGTTATTATGTATATGTATAGATAGATAGAGAAATATGGGAATCTTTGGAAGAGGTCTCTGTCGAAGGACAGGCTTGTAACAGATAATGAAGGCGACGAATGCTGCAAATAAAGGGTGATTTAGCTATACGGTGTTATTTGGACGTAGGTGATTTCGCTGTGCTCCTGAAGGCCGGCATGTCTGTGAAGCGCGCCGTCTGCTACAACATCCTATCGTCGGCGCTCTGCCTCGCCGGCATGGTGTGCGGCGTGCTCGCCGGACACGCGCCCTCCGCCACGCGCTGGTTGTTCGCGGTCGCGGCCGGCACCTTCCTGTACATCGCGCTCGTCGACATGGTGAGTAACTCCTAACACCCACACGTACACAACACACACATCCACATACACTCACACATACACATACATTCACACATCCAAATACACCCACACTAATTCACACACACACACACGAACACACAGCCACATCCACGTACACACACACACAAACACACACAGCCACATACACCCACACACACACACACAACCACCACACACACACACACACCACCACACACACATACACACACACAACCACCACACACACACACACAACCACCACACACACCCACCTCACACACACATACCCACACACACAAAGAAAACCCCGCTTTAATTATTAACAAATCTCAACTTTTTTGTACCACAGACGTGATAAACTACTTGTGTGAGAGTAGTCTCTGTCATTCTTATACTATTTTTAATAAGGGCGATAGAGTAAAATCCGTATTACTCGTTAATATATGCCTGTAAATGAACATCTGCCGCGCACGTGCACAGGACAATACAGGACGCACCACATTTAGGATATTGAATGGTTAACGGCTAAACGCTTTTTATTTTAGGCATAATTTTATTGAATCAATAACTATTCGGTAATTTAACCTTCACTAAACCTCGAGGTAGACTAGTTCTCAAGTGCAACTGCCAGAATGCAAAACAATAAATAGATGCTCAAGGGTGGTTCAACTTGAGAATGGTAGAAAAAGTCCTGCCATGAACTTACGTCAATTCACATGGCGTCCCAACACGCTATCCATTCAGCCATGTTTGTTAAATCAAATCAAAAACTACTTTATTCAATTTAGGCCCTGAAAAGGCACTTATGAACGTTAAAACTACCACCGGTTCGGACAAACAACCCACTCATCGAGAAGAACCGACAAGAAACTCGTGGTTTATCTTTTTAACATATGTATCATGTCACAATCGTTTTTAATGGATGCACAGAGATGATTCAATTCCAGATATCACCATCGTTCACATATTGATCCGCTCTGTAATAGCCTTTTGACACCAAAACCCGCTTGATATGGCGCTTAAACTCACAGTCCGGGCAACTCGGTAACATGCTTTGAGACTTTGCTGTAAAAGCTAACACCATTCCCCTTAAAAAGTCTGAATTCAGTCTTTTACTAAGTCTGAAACGTGGGACGACCAGTTTGTCACAGTTTCTAGTATTTAGACTAGTGTTAAACGCTCGCTTAATAGTTTTTCTTCTTCTTCATTCCAGATGCCAGAACTCAGCACCTCGCACAGCAAAGAGGGTACCCTTTGCCAGTGCATACTGCAGTTACTGGGCCTCGCAAGTGGCATCGGTATCATGCTGGTCATCGCCCTGTACGAGCATGACCTTAAGAACTTATTCGGATAAGTGTTCAGTGAAAAGTTCCTCAGAAGTGATGATGAAATTTATTATTCCAAGTGTAAATAAGTGAAGTGCCGATGTGCTTAAAAGTTAACAGTGTATTGTGGATTTCAAGTATGAAATCAAAGTAAATTAACGTGGTGTTTTTGTGAAATCAGAACGGTAACAGTGTTGTTGTGAGGTCTAAATATGGTCTTGTGTGTTCCGGAGTCATTGTGACTCTATATTCAGTAAGTGATACGAGAAATTGATTTAAAAAATTTTATTATGTCTTTGTTAGGTTAATGGGATAATTTTTGTCCGATGTTATAAGAATCTATTACTTAATATGTGAACTGCCTACTTAAATTGGTATAATTAATGTGTAAATAAAAAATCATCGAATTGAATGTGGTTTTTTTTAATTTTTTTTAAAATAAAGCTTAAACTAAGTTAAAGCTAAATAAATATATTTATTGACTAACTGTGCCAGTGACTAATAAAGTCATCTACTTTTCTCCCGTACTTAAGTCGCGTCGACATTAAAATTACAATAACTTTTGATAGAGTGGACCGATTTTAATGAAACAAAGACTAAATGTCACTCGAATGTTATGCTTTATGATTTCTTGAAGAAGTTTTATCATGAACGCAGTACTTTATCAGTAATGCGTGTTCATACAAACAGACAGACAGACATATGTAAAATCGGTTGAGATGTATTTTCTAACTTACTCCTAGACACCTGCAACAATATTTTTTTACAAAGTTCTAAAAAGTACGGACACATTGATCTTACAGTATCATTATATGTATGGATTAATTTACATAGTTTAACAGATATATCTATATTACGTAAATCAAATGTTTTAATTATAAAACAGAAAGAAAATAGATATATTTACCTTATCCTAAACAATAAAACTGCAGTCATACCAACATCTCACAAAAAGTCTTAAAAAGCACACATTTTTATCTACTCGCCAGCGAACTTGTCAATTATTGGTGATTGTATCAATAGTAAGTATTTAATTAAAAAAAAATCCAATAATTCTTCACAAATACAAATGATTTTTAATGTATATAATAAATTAAACGAAGCAAAAAAAGGGTGCGGCGAAGAGTCTGCAGATAAAAAACGGCATGCTAAAGAATTGTGTCGTTTAGAATCAGAAGTGGTCAACTCCACTTTGCAATTTTCTAAGTCTCATAACTTTAAACTATTGTACTATAGCATACATTTTTATTTTTTTAGCTTTCTATACTAATTGTATTAAAACTCTACAGATACCTAAATGTTTCATAGTCTCTGCAATAAGCTCGAAATGGAAAATTGGCTATACCCACAAAAATTGCAGAGTGGAGTTGACCACTTCTGATTCTAAACGACACAATTGATAGCAATATAATTATGTGGAAGTCTATATAATATAACACAAGATCTATATAATTAGAGTTACCTCTTATAATCATAGTATCTTTGCATAGCACCACCTCTAACTTAGATATGCTGGATCTAGTAAAAGACTAATATAATTTAAATACTAGAAACAGCAACAAATTGGTCATTCCATGCTTCAGGCTCACTAAGTCCAGAAACAGTTTTTTAGGTAACAGTGTTAGGTTTTATAACAAAGTCCCAAAACACATTACCGATTCGCCAGATAGTGAGTTCAAGAACCATGTCAAGCGGGTTTTAATATCTAAAGGCTATTATAGGGTGGATCAATATGTGAACGATTGTGACGTCTGGAAATGACGGTCTTCTCTGCATCCACTAATAACGAATATAACTATTTATGTTTTGTAAAAATATATAACATGAAGAGATAAACCAGATCGAGTTTCTTGCCGGTTCTTCTCGATGTCCGAACCGGTGTTAGGTTTGACGTTCATAAGCTTCTTCTCAGGGCATAAATTGAATAAAGGATATTTTGATTTTGACTCTGGTTATACTTCCATAACGCTTGCAAGTAAGTACTTGAATTCTAACATACCCAGCAAAAATTTTGTTAGGTATAGGAACGAAAATATTTTGTATTTTCTCCAATATAATTCAGTCTGAGTCTCCAAATGAGGCGATAATTTTAATGTACTCGAACGAGAGCTGTATGTAATAACTGTTAAGTTCTTGGATCATAAAAATCATTTGCAGTCTGAAGTACGAAATCAAATCTGCGATAGCATTCCACTCCAAGGATTTTAATGTGATCGTTAGAAGTAAGTTTGAATGTAGGTGGTAGAAGCACGCTGAAGCTATTACTGATTTCGTCGTCGTCGTCGTGAAGTCGGCACGCCCGCGGTACTACCACCCCACCCACAGAAACACCCATGTAAACTAACAGTGCTTGCATTTTTACGTTTCGTTCGGTCACTTAGAGCGCCGGAAGCACATCTCCCCTCCCCCTTCTCCCAAAAACAGGCTAGTAACGCACTTGCGACTCCTCTGGTGTTGCTAGTGTCTATGGACGGCGGTGATCACATACCATCAGGTGACCCGCCTGTTTGTTTGTCTGCTATGATATAAAAAAGACAACTCCAAGGTATTTAATCTTTTATAGGTCATAGTATCTGAACTCAATGATTCTGTAAAAGTTGTGGTGCGAGTATATATCATAACCGAACACTTATTGGACGTTATGTTGGTGCTTGTTTTAGCCCAATCATATATAGCGTTAATATCTTTGTAGTAAATCGCAATCGCTTTACTTTTGTATGACTTCAATATTCAAATCGTCGGCATATAAAAAGACATGGAGTGATTTATAACATTGTGTAAAAAAATAATCATAATTTCAAAAAATGAGTGCGTGTAACCATCCCACGCAATTGAAGTAAAATTTCTTTGGCGTAAACATAACCAAAACTTCTATTTTAATTTAATTCGTTATTTATCATAGGAATCTGTTCGTACTTTTCTATATTTTATTTACTTTATAACAAAGAGTTGTTAATAATGTTTCCTGTGTTATTGAAGTACCGAATTAGCCGATAGATGGCACTACAGATAATGAAGCTTCGATTTAATTTGTTACTTTCTTACATTGAAACCAGAAGGCAGCACGGTCGCGCGCCTATATATACTTTTATTATTATTCAATATTTTTTATTATTATTTTTTGATATATTGCCGTAACGGACTTACGTTGCATTCTTGTCAAGTTACCTCCTAGTCGGGCCTAAAGAAGTTTTACTTCAAAAATTGTAAAATTCCCAAGTACTGAACTCTTACTGATCCCAGAACGTACATAGTACTTACTATTCGGATACGAACGACCTATGCCTCACATACTGACGTATTCCACAAAAATATTTTACAAAAAATGCTACTAGGCTTTGTGAAATCAAAAGCAAAGTTTCAATATTACTATATTATTATTATCAATGGTAACAAATGCCTTCTGAAAATCTAAGTAAATTGTCTTATTTATTTTAATTGGCAACCAATCTTGTGATAGATTATTACTGCCATTGGCGAGTAGGTAGGAATATTTCAAGTGTTTTGTGATCATTTCTATAATCTAATAGGGTGGCTGTCCTGGTTGAACTGCTGTTGGAATTGTTGTGGCATCTCAGAATCCATGCTCCGTGGTATTATTTCCGTGGATTTTTGTTTTATTGTAAACTAAGATTATTCGTTTTTTTTATAATTTTGAGATTCCTATACCTAACTTTTTTCACTTTGTAGTACACACAAAAATAAAAATGCACAAAGTACTAAGAGTGGTATCTTCATAATATACTTTTTTTAAATGTGGTGCTAAGTTTGCCTTGTCGGTCACGCTTAATAGCATGTTATGACGCGAAATTACAAATTCATCTCCTTCCCAAAAAAAATCCGCTCAAATCGCCTAAAGATGTTTTCGCTTCAAAAATGTTAACTGCAGAATTCAGGCATTTAACAAAATGTAAATAGGGATATGATATGTAAAGAGAATTACTAAACGGTAGCCAATGATTTCATGATATTCGAGAAGATGTTTTTGATGCTTTCAATGTTTTTGTCTCTAGTAGAATTTTATACAAATCGACATCTGTAGGTTACACAATATTTTTATCTCTTGGGAAACCTTATAGAATGTTTTAGGAGAAACAAATTATCTTTGTCTATTATTAAATTTTATACAAAAATAATTGGTTACACCGTATTTTTATCTCCAATGAACTTTTATAGCATCCGATATCTGTATACTTTATTTCATAACATTCTTGTTCCTTGAAAAAAATTACTCAGATAGACGTCTAATTAACACAAGGGACTTTCTAGTTTGTTTTAAAGGGTAAGTATTAATTTTATAAATGTTTGATTAAAATTCATTTGAAAATAGAAGCCTATACTATAGTAGATCCTGCTTCCGACTATACCAGGTGTTAGGTTAGTCACATTTAACATATAAAATAATAATATCAAAACAAACACTAATAAACAACAAAGAGAACCTAAGTTAAAGTCTGCTCTAAGACTTTCAAAAGTATAGATACAAACGTAATAAGCCCAGGTGTAATGGCCGGTGCCGAAAGCTACAATAGGCGACCCGCAGTTAATAACCTTCGAAAATAAAACAGACAATAAACCCTTTGGTTATGTTAATGATGTTCCCACGTTTTTCTTATGTTGGCACTGTACTTTAACATAGACGCGTAGAGGATTGAGTATAATCTTGTATTTTTCTAGATAATTAGGTCAAATATTAAGCACCTATTTTTTAATTGGTTTAAAACGAAAATCGAGTGTAGACTATCCGCCATAAATATTGCTACTGTCTAAACTTTCACCCTGTATATAAAACTAAATATTGCAAAAGATTCAAACACGCTCCTTTCTTACATAAATAGTGGGCCGATCGATTGACAGCATTGCTTTGTTAATATAACCGACATAGTGTTGTCAAATAAATAAAAACCAAAAACTGTTAAAAGATCTTTAATACAGTGTAACAAATAATCGAGTGATGTGAAAACATTAATATATTCTATCGATACATCGAACAAATAATTTGAATGATCGATATCGTTTAAAAGGAGGCACTAGGGAGTGACTCGCTTCGGATCGCGAGGGAACATGGAAGTCTTCCTTATATTATCCAGACCCAAATACAACATCACGACTCTCTCCAGACCGATACCGCCGCCTGAAATTCGACGACATATTTTTTTTTCTTCTTATTATTATACTAGCTGTGCCCGCGACTTCGTCCGCGTGGAAATCGATATACAAAACAGTATACACAAAGTCATTTCAAGTCCATTTACTTATCTACTGTTCTCTCGTACTTAAGTCGCGTCGTCATTAAAAGTACAATAACTGTTGATATAGTGAACCGATTTTAATGAAACCAAGACTATGTTATTCTCGGGGATATGCTTTATGATTTTCTTGAAATGTTTTTATTATGAACATAACACTTTAGCAGTGATGCGTGTTCATATAAACAGACAGACATTTCTAAAAATGATTGAAATATATTTTATTGCATATTCCTAGACACCTGCAATATTTTTTTTTTCATAAAAATCTAAAAAGTACACGTTAGATTTACATTCTTATTATATGTATAGATATTGTAAAAACAGAGCGGATATATCTATACTAATATTATAGAGAGGTAAAGTTTGTGAGTTTGTGGCGTTGTAGAGGGTAACCTCGGGAACTACTGGTCCGATTTAAAAAGTTCTAGCAGTGTTTTATAGCCCATTTATCGAGCAAGGCTATAGGCTATATATCATCACGCTAAGACCAATAGGAGCGGAGCAACAATGAAGAATGTTTCAAAATCAGGGTACTTTTTTCTCTTGAGAGCTCCCGCTGCGTGTTAGCGTTAGCCCAAAGTAACTATTCCACGGGGACAAAGTCGCGGGCAGAGGCTAGTTTATTTATATACGGAAAGTAAACTCCGGTTCCAATGCACCGATTTGATAAACTCTTTTATAATTTGAAAGGTGCACTATTCCAAATGTGTACTGAGGCCGATGAGGCGACCAAAATCACGGGCAAAAGCTAGTACAGTTATTTAAAGGACGGACTATCGATCCGGTATTCACAGGTTCGACCCCCGGCACGTACCAACAACTTTTTTCTCAAATCGCATACATTTAATAATTAAAATTGGTAAGGGTATCATGTGACGGTGAAGGAAACCATCGTGAGGAAACCTGAACCTGTGAAATGTTCTTGTAGTATGTATCACCATACGTGGGAACAATATACGACTGTGGACTTTTTAAAGTTTGAAATAAGCCATATATCAGGAGTTTAATGATTAAGCCCATATCTTCGTTCATGAAGAGGCCTTTATCCCAGCAGTTGGTCTATACAGGCTTATATTATTATAGGTTAGTGATAGATTAATATAAAATACAGTGTTTGCTGTAAAAAAACCGATATCAGTGAAGGACTTACCCGCATGTGGTGGACATCCCAAACGGAATGACTCTATGTATGCAGCTATTTTGCTTATATCTAAAAATAATAATATCTTTACGTTACACTGCTAGTTCACTTTTGTGGATTTAAGAAGGAAGTTAGGATTAAAAAAGAATGAGAAGAAAAAAAATCAATACAGCGATTTTCATTTAAAAAAAAATTCACAAAATAAAAAAACAAATAGAAGTCCCTATAAATATTTTTGTTTTTCAAAAACTACATCAGTAAATAAAAAGAAAGGAAAAATACATGAAAGAAATATAGAAAGCAAAGCTGGAATAAAATTAAATACAAAGAACGATTTAAGATGAAACGCCTTGAATTTATTTTTGAAAAGCCAAATATGGATCAAACGGACCAAATTTATTTTGCAATTCTTTTTTGTGGATGTAGTTTAAAAAAAAATAGCAATTTCATATTTAAGGTATCTTCTTTTTGTTTCACTTATTTCAAAGTCCACTACTTCTGGTATTTATAATTTCATTCCGGCGAAATGAGCCCAACTGCATTATATTTTTTAATCGATAAAAAATTCTGCAAAACATGGATTCCGCACTCCATGTTGGGCGCCATTATTACCGGAATTAATCAGTTTTTTTATGACAACAAAAGAATAGAATAAAAATGGTAACCTTGAGAAAAGTTAAGTGAAAATTATTATAAATTTTAGAATATTCTTTATCAAAAAAATACATTTAAAAACGATTCTTGAAAAAAAATGCCAAATGTTTTAATCTTTAAATAAAATAGAGCCACTTTGAACAATAATTTAAAAAAGTTTAGTTTGGATTGGGGAAAAGTATTGACAAATTCTGAGATATATTTTTTATCAGGGATACAGTGGACAAAGGGATAGTAGAGTCAACCATATTGAATTGAGTCGGTTTTAAAAATGGTCGATTAGAATAATGTGTAGACGAATAGTAACATAATAAGAATTCATAGTAAATCAATAGTACTAAGTTATTAGTACACTTTATATATCACGAATATTATCTGCATTTGACATTTTTATACATATTAAGGTAACATATTTAGACGAGTGATTGATAATTGAGTACTAACCAATAGCAAGCCATTAGTACTAAATGCGATGTCATTAGTACAGTTCATATTAAATGCAACAGTTGATGCTTATGTGAAGAGGTGTTCATATGAATCTATAATGTGTAGTCCGGTGAAGCTGTTAAGACCTTGCTAAATCAACAGCGCAGTCAATTCGTCAAAAAATAAATCTATAATAATTTAGTACGGATGAATAGTAAATAAGTAGTACTAAATATCATTAGTGCGCTTTATAAGTAACTTGCTGATATTATATAATTGTTATATTGGACCTGTACGTGGTAATTTTGTTAATATTTTAATATTATGTCTCTACGGGGATTTTATATCTAGAAATTTGTAGATAATTGAAACGCTGTCCGAATTAGGTCAGAATTGGTGTTGTATCTCTATCTACCATTACGATACTCACCGATACCGTGATGTTTGGCCCTTTCTGTGAGATACTCAGGGTCATGGATCCTCTGAGCACCGCTCATAATTTCTTCCCCACGCATAAATATGTCGTAAGAGTTCGACGATTTCTAGAAAGAACATACCATAGACTAATGTATTTTTTTAAGTTCTTTTTCTAGTAGATTATTACTGACATTGTCGAGTAGGTAATGATATTATAAGTTTCTTGCCATCATTTCAATGAATTAACAAGATGGTGGCCGTTTTGTTAGAACTTTCCAGAGAGTTTTTATGGCAAGTCAGAATCTATGCCCCGTGGTAGTATTTCCCATAACTTCACTCGTACACAATAACCAAAGTATATTACGTGAAACACCACCAATATTACATAATATAGAGCAAAATAACACGCGATTATGAATCTATACTAATACAAAAATGCTAGCGGGTTTGTTTGTTTGGTTAAACGCGCTAATCTCAGGAACTACTTGTCTGGTTTGAAGAATTCTTCCAGTATTAGATAGCTCATTTATCGAGGAAGGTTTATATATCATCACGCTGAGATCAATAGGAGCGGAGCACCAATAAAGAGTGTTTGAAAATTGGGGTGTTTTTTTGCTTTTGAGAGCTTCGACTGTGTAGCGTTAGCCCAAAGTAACTATTCGGACGAAGTCGCGGGGAAAAGCTAGTTATTATACAGGGTGAATGTTTAGGCAGTAGCAATATTTAGGAAGGGTACTCTGCACTCGATTCTCGTTCTAAATCATTCGTCGGATGATTCCACTTTCACTTGAATGGAGGGCAGAAGCTTGTAAAGTATAAAGTCCACTACACGACAGTCCAAGATCCAGCCGAAAACTATACTAACCGGGTTATTTGGATCCGGCATCGTGTAGAAAGGTCTCACAGCCAGCGGGTATTTGTCCAATATATAGAAATCGGTGTCGTATTTGGCCTTCACCAGTCTACCCAGTAACTTTTCATCTGGAGTCGACAGGTCATCCTCTTCGCCGAGTGTTACTCCTGGAAGTACAAAAAAATGTGCATAAAACTCTCCACTCGCTACCGAGAGACTTCTAGAAATAGTGTTTCAACTTATTCCGAATATTACTAGTTAAAGTTAGAACTAAATTGGTTTTATAACTCTGTAGTAATATTACTCAGAAACTTCTAAAAATTATATTTCGAGTGTTATCAAGTGCATCTGCTGGAATACACCAACAAGTGCTTGACAACAGATTTTGAGCTTTGGGGTAGTTGCTATCCAGATGGACTTAGAAAAAACCTTCGGGTCAGTTACTAGGATTCGAATCTCGATCCATTAAACGCGGTGTCCGAAGACTCTTTGAACTACGCAGTCATCGTTTCTATCTCCACTTTCAAAGTATATTGAACATATAAACGATTTATTTATATATGTTCATGGTCATATGTAGAGATATACTTTAAGTTTAAGACGCTGCCTATGAGGGCCGCGATGAGTGTGCGGGTGCGAAGTTAACCGCCCGACCACGGCGCCGTGATCGGTGGTTTCACTCAACAGCACGCCTCTGTTTAAAGGATCGGAAGGTTCGCTGCCATTTTTTCATCGGGAAAATGTCAAGTATATTTTTGGCAACCTTTCAGGTCATTACTGCCATTATCGATTAGAAAATGGTGGCTCCCTTGTTAGAACTTTCCAGGGAGTTTTTGTAGCAAGTAAGTATTCATGGTCCGTGGTATTATTTCCGATCCACTTCACATGTGCACAATAACCGAACTATATTACGTAAAACACCACCAATATTAAAAAATATAGAGTTAAATAACACAAGATTATGTATAAAATATAAAAGCCACTGTATGTCAGACTAAGATCCTGGCAAAAGCCTCTCTTAGTCATATATATAGGAACACAGTTCAGTGACGTCATACGAACACGTTTTTATAGAACAGTTTGAGGGTAACCGGTTATTTTTCGAGGTATTTTTTGTCTTGTCCTTCTTTCAAACCTTTTTTCTGCTTTCATTTATATTATTATGTCAAAAATCGTTGTAATTGTGAGCAACTATTGTTATTATTTTACTCAAGTATTTTAGATAGTATTTTTAACTGAGACTACTTCCTTTATGGCGTCTTCATTTTCATCTTCTATAGCTATTTTTAAATCATAACCCACAATATCTCGCACTGGACATCTACGATTGTGTCGTTAGCCACGTCTGTATAGTAGACACGGGTGTCGGTGTGTCCGGATGGGGCGGTTAACTTCGCACCCGCACACCCGTCGCGAACTCTTTTTTTTTTAAGGTTATAAATTAAGAGAGTATCTTACCAGCTTCTCGGAGCATCTCTATGGCCTGCGGGAACACCAACTTAAGGGGTGGGTCGAGGAACTTAAATGGCTCTACGCAGTACTGTGTCCCGACTGTCGCTATCTCAGAGGCAAACCTGCAATCGTGTCGTTACATTTCTAAATGTGCTAAATCCAATATTATCAGTTCTTAATATTTTATGTTATTTTTCAAGATCTTCAAATTTTATGCATATAAAATATGAAGAACATAAAAAAAACTGGAAATCTTAAAAAAATTAAACATGTTATAGAAATGATTAAAATTGGATATATTACCATTTTATCGATTTACAAGTTACCACTAATAAATTTTAGTATAATCGCCTCTGAAAGACCATAATTATATTTAACTCTGAAAAATTCTCTATCTACCAGTGAAAGTTCATCGAAATCGGTCCAGCCGCTTAACCTCTTAAGAAAAGTGTAGTGATATTTAACTTAGGTAATACTCTGAAAAATTATATCTCTAATGTTTCAGAGATTAGCCTTTACAAACAAACAGACACATCAATTTTAAATAATGCTGTACTATATATAACACTGTAAAGCTGAAGAGTTTGTTTGGTTGAATGCGCTAATCTCAGGAACTACTGGTCCGATTTGAAAAATTATTTCAGTGTTAGATAGCTCATTTATCGAGGAAGGCTATAGATTATATATCATCACGCTATCACCAATATGAGCGGAGCACCAATGAAGAATATTTCAAAATCGTTTTTTTTTCTTTTGAGAGCTTCCGCTACGTGTTAGTGTTACCCCAAAGTAACTATTTCAACCGGGCGAAGTCGCGGGCAGAAGCTAGTTCATAATATACTCACTGGTCTCTCAATCCTCTGAACATTTCCGTGAAGGTAGACCCGATGGTGTCCAGCACCTCGTGGTAATGGTTCTTGAAGGACATCTCCAGGTCGAGGCCGACGAATTCCGTCAGATGGCGATGAGTGTTCGAATCCTCGGCGCGGAACACAGCACCCACTGTGAACACCTGAAACGATTAAAAAAAAAACGATTTAAAACAACCTGAAAGTGATATCCAATGTTTCTGCTTACCCTATTTAAGCACAGAAGCCTAAAACGCTGTATAAAACTGAATCGAAAATTCCAACAGAAACTGGTAAAAATTTCAAACATAACAAAATAATTCATGTTTCGAATGAATTTTTAATTATCAACCTAAATAAACTCATTGATAATTATCATCGCAAGTATTGCATAATTATTGTATTATTTTTTACCTATAAAGTATTTTATTCTCCTTAAATAATTAAATAGAACATGACTCAATTATAAATCTACATTTTTTTTATATCCATAGGAGGCAAACGAACACGCACGTCATCTGATGCTAAGTGGTCACCGCCGTCCATAGACACTGTCCAGGGGAGTGGCAAGTGCGTTGCCAGCCTGTGTTTGGGAGTAAGGGGGAATGAGTAGGGGGAGAGAGAAGGGAAGGGGAGAAGAGAGGGGAGGTGGGTCTCCGGCGAAACGCAACAATGCAAGCACTGTTACGTTCACGTGGGTGTTTCTGTGGGTCGAGCGGTAGTACCGGGGGCGAACCGACCCATTCGTGCTGAAACCAGTAATGGCTTCAGCGTGGCTCTACATTTGTAAATATAATTGTCTCATTTTAGTTACTGTAAACGCTGGTTGTAATTTCGATGAAAAAGGTTTGATAATTCGGCGGGATGCTTTTCTGGTGATAGCTAAGAATGCACGTAGGAGAGCTCCTCTTCATTCACTGACACTTCTGTTCGCACCTTTCACTTTTACTCTCTAATTATATTTATAAACGTTTATAATGTAATTTATAATTAATATTCGATCACAGAGATGTGCGCCGTAGTCATTATGTATTCGGACTGACTTTAGCACCGGTGAGGGGGTTGGGGGGAGGAAATATGACATTTGATGAATTTAAAGAAGGGCAGATAATACCATTGTGCATTGCAATGCTTCTTAACCATTTTAGCCTAAATAGTTACAATAATAATAACTTGAGAATATTGTGTAACATTTATTTAGCAGGTGGTAGAGCCACGCTGTAGCTATTACTAGTTTTAGCACGAATGGGTCGGCTCGCCCCCGGTACTACCACCCGACACACAGAAACACCGACGTGAAGTAACGGTGCTTGCATTGCTGCGTTTCGTTCGATTAGTCAGAGCGCCGGAGAACCCACCTTCTTTCACCTTTCCCTTCCCCTTTCTCCTTTTCCTACCCCTCCCCATACACAGGCGGGCAACGCACTTGCGACTCCCCTGGTATTGCTAGTGTCTATGGACGGTGGTGATCACATAACATCAGGTGGCCAACCTGTTCGTTTGCCCACCGTCACATAAAAAAAATTCTTATACAAATCTATATGTCAGCATCATCTATTTGTAAATATGAAGACGTTTAGATAAGATATACATTTTACTAAACTTAATTGCGACTTTATATTGATTGTAAATTAATCATTTCATAGAATGGTATTTATTATAATAATTATCACATTTATTTAGAACGATAATTATCATGAAGAAAATTATCTGAAGATCTTGTCAAAGTTAATGGTTTTCACCCATATGTTTCTACAGATGAAAACTATCAGACGATATTTTCCTTTTAAACTTAAAATTTATATATATAGAGACTTAAAATTAATCCTAAAATGACGTTTATTATAATTATCACTTTTTATTTAGAACGATACTTATCACGAAAAATATTTTCTGATAATATTGTCGAAATTAATCGTTATCACCGTTTGTTTGTTGATGAAAACTTTAAGACACGATTTACATATTACTAAACCTAATTGCGACTTTACACTGAACTAACTGACACTAATATTATAGTTATCAGATTTATTTAGAATGATAATTATCACGACAAATAATGGTACCTTATCAAAATCGGCCGCTATCGCCATCTGCTTGTAGAGTTGTGGACTCTGTGCGAGATAGGCCGAGGACTTGAAGTACGAGACGGTGAAGACATTAGCTCCGCCTTCAGAAGCAGCTGATATGATCTTCGGAGTATGAATTTCAACAAAACCTTAAAATATTTAGTAAAAAAAATTCTAAAATATCATACATTTATTATGATTGCAACTTCTTCTTATATGAACATTAGGGAGATCTTTATTTAGGGTGTGTTCGAATTTTTCTTTAGGATAGTCCTGAATGGGTTCCGAATATATTAAAAAAATCGTGCCATAAGGCAGCTATTAATTTTAGAATTAACCCGTGCTCCACGACAGCCAAAGTTTTAAATAGAAAAAAAAAACATGGGAATAGTTCTATTATTACTTTGTAAATTTTTAACTCATGAACTATTGAATGGATTATATTGACACATGAATGTTCTTGTAGCAAATTTCGTAAATAAGACGAATAAAAAAAAGAGAAAAACCATAATTTCCTATTATATTTACTAGACATTATAATTTTGTAACCCTTCTTCATTTTCACTATGAAATTGGAATCTACCATCATCAAGAACTCATTAAAATCGGGAGTCCTATTTTGGACCTTACTATGTTACCATTTTTAGTCACTCAAGCTTAAAACCCAATATGAAAACATTAGAAAGCTTATCAATGAGAATTATAGTGATGGCTCACCCTTGCTGGTGAGGATATCGCGGAACAGCCTGCAGACTCCGGCTTCGATCCTGAAGATCGCTTGATTAGCAGGTGTCCTTAGGTCTAGGACACGGTTGTCTAACCTCGTGTCCTGGTTGACCCTGATCTTTAAGGCTTCTGGGTCCTATTAGAGACCCAAATAGAGAAATCGAGGTAATTAGTTATATATAAATACTAGCGAGCCCGGCAGACGTTGTCACGCCCTGATTATAAAAAAATCCTTGACAAATTATATACTAAAACGTTCCTCATCAATCACTCTATCCATCGGTGGAAACCGCATGAAAATCCGTTCAGTAGTTTTTGAGTTTATCGCGAACAGACAGACAGACAGACGCGGTAGGGGACTCTGTTTTATACTATGTAATGATATTAAGTAATTATTAATTAAGCATTTAGTAAAAGACCAGCATGATCTAAATACTAGAAACTGTAACAAACTGGTCGCCCCATGTTTCAGACTTAGCAAAACCAGTAATAGTTTTTTAGGTAATAGTGTTGGGTTTTACAATAAAGTCCCAAAGCATATTAACAATTTGCTGGACTGTGAGTTTAAGCACCACATCAAACCGGTTGTAGTGTCAAAAGACTATTATAGAGTGGATCAATACGTGAACGATGGTGATGTCTGGAATTGACTCATCTCATCTCTCATGCATCCACTAGAAACAACTGTAACGTATAATATATTGAAAATATGTATGTTAAAAAGATGTACCCGATCGAGTTTCTTGCCGGTTCTTCTTGATGAGTGGATTGTTTGTCCGAACCGGTGGTACTTTTTACGTTCATAAGTGCATTATTAGGGCCTGAACTGAATAAAGTATTTTTAATTTGATTTCTAGCTTAGTTAATAATGTGTTTGTACACCGATGGAGCCATAGAATGGTGGGTGGGCCTTTCCGAAGGCCCGCCTGGCTAGCTATCACCCTCAAGTTGAATTATCGCCAAGCACCTGTTGGTTTGTTCCGGCAGTTATTAAGAGTCAGTTCCCTCTAGTTTTAGCGTGTTTACCACCTTAGACCATATCGTCAATTTAACCTATAAAATGAAGAAAAAAAATTCAGTACATGTGACAGTAAATAACCTTATAACTTCTGATATCATCTAATTCACTCTGTACATAGCAAAGTACTGTCCCTTACTCTCTTTAACCAAGCACCTATTTTCATCCCCGTTGCGTCAGAATCGTTACAACCCTGAAATTTTACCCTCACCTTACCCAAAGAAGTTTCCTTTTAGAATAGTAACAAAAAAAAAACATTTGCATATATAGGATAGGATATATTACCGCGTGAAAGGTAAGTCAGTCGCAATATTTACACAGGTTATTCAGTAGTCGCTTTTCGTTTTAAATCTATAAAAAAATAGGTGCTTAACATTTGGCCTAATTATCTAGAGAAAAATAAGACTGATATATACTTCTAACGTTTAGTTTTTGTGAGGCGCCAGTGTGTATACTACCACGCCCTTCTGCACCCCCGCGCACCCCCACTAAGCCCTGCCTCAGTTAATTGTACGTTAAAAGAGATAGTTTACGCGTTACGTCATGTTAAGTTCATTTACCCCGGATGCGCATTCATTCGTTCGTATCGTTCATTGAGCGTTTCACATTTACACCCATACTTTTAAAAGTCTTAGAACAAACTTTAGGTTAGGTTCTCTTTGTTGTTTATTAGTATTTGTTTTTATATTATTATTTTATATGTTAAATGTGACCATAAAGTTTCATGTCTTTGAATGTTGCGAGGGACTAACCAATCGCCTGGTATATCTCGTAGCGTTGTTTGAAACTTACGTCGTTCTTCTCGGGCCTCGACGCATCATCGATCTGTAGAGGAAGTTGCGCGCGCGCACTCGATATCGTCCACACCTGAAGAGCCAGCAACTCAACATCGCTAACGGAGCACGATTCCACAGGAGAAGCAGTCTTCACCACCACAGCCTCAATGTCCACTATCGACTCCTTTGTTATACTGGAATTCAATAATCACTAGCATACTATAGCGATTTTGCCCATACATAATCAGTGATTATTTCCCTGAACCCACTTTTTGCGCATTAATAACCCCAAAAACTATAGCCTCCTTCGTAATACTGGAATTGAATCATCACTAGCATACTATAGCCGTTTTGCCCATATTGAAACATGATCTGACATTATTTTCCTGAACCTGCTGTTTGCCTGTTTATTAACTCAAAATCTCTGACTCCATCGTAAAATTGAGCGTGAAGCAACACTAGCATACTATAGCGCTTTTTCTCATATATAATCAAGGTTAGCCATTATTATTCTGATTTGCCCGTTTATTAAACTAAAAACTTTCGACTAGTTCGTAATACTGGGAGAGATCATCACTATCATACTATAGCGGTTTTGTCCATATATTATTTTACTGAACGCGCTGTTTTTACCTTTAATAATCCAAAAATTTTCGACTCCTAACTAACACTGGAAGGCAATCCTCACTATGCCTATAGCGGGTTTGCCCATATATGATCATAGTCGATTACTTATTCAAACCCATGTTTATTAACCCAAAAAAGTGGAATCATTTGACAGGTCACCTTCCTACGTTGATTACAATCTATACACAATAAGAAGTGGTTATGGGAAAAAGGACTCACGAAAATTGTTTCAGTATATAGGAAGCCTCATTTACAGCTAAAGTATCTCGCACCATTTAACTTTCACTCGGTTAAATATTATAATGGACGAATAAAAAAATACCTAAATATGCTGTTAGCTAGCAACGTCCTTAATGTGTAATCTCGGTTCACTTGAGAGCCAGTCCTCCAGGTTTAGCGTGTTTACCATCTGAGACCACATCGTCTTTAACATTTCATAAGATTGTAGTCAAAGACTACAACACACAGCACTTAAAAAAATAATGGACAACCTACTAAATGTACAATTAAAGTTCTCAAATTCACTGGTCTTATTCCCACGTGATATTTTGTCAAAACAAATAGCACGATAACGCACACATACGTAAAGGAATATCGTAACGCCACGCTGGCTTAGATAAAACGTGGAAGTAAGATGACATATTCTCAATATCGGTGGTGAAAAAGAAATAGTTACGAGGGCAGACCGATAAGTACTTAGCCCCACCGCCCGATAGCACCACAATCGCAAGAACAAATTTTTATCGCGTAGTATATTGTCATAGACAGATACTCTCATAATTTCAGTCGAATCGGACAAGTAGTTTTGTTTTGACCGCGTGTGAAAGAGAGCGTGTTCGCGGATTTGAAAAAAATGGAAAAAGAACAATATTTGTCGGTGATTCGATTCTTGTTTTTGGAAGGAAAATCGCGTAGTGAAATTAAAGAGCACTTGGATGCTATGTGCGGTGACTCAATCCCTTCGATGGCAACCGTCAAAACTGGTTTAACGAGTTTCAACGTAGTTTTTGATGTACACGTCGGTTTTTGATGAGCGACGCCCAGGTGCCCCCGAAAACGGCTATCACGAAGGATAATGTGACAAAAATCCACGATCTCGTATTGGCAGACCACCGATTGAGGTGAGCGAGCTAGCTGAGACAGTAGGCATCTTAAAAAACCGCGTGGGTCGCATCCTGCATGAAATATTGAGCATGACAAAGTTGTCGGCGCGATGGGTGCCGCGTTTGCTCACTTCAGGCAACAAGTGCAACCGTGAGCCACTTCAGAGAGTTTCTGCCTCGTTTCGTGACCATCGACGAAACATGGATATACTGGTACACACTAGTGACCAAGGAACAATCGAAACAGCGGATTTCACTCGGAAAACGTGCTCCGAAGAAGGCGAAGACTGACCTATCGTCCGGAAAAGTGATGGCCACTGTTTTTTGAGATTAAAAGGATGTGATCTACATCAAGTTCCTTGACAAGGGCGAAACGAACACAGGGCTTAACTATGCCGAATCATTGAGTCGATGTGAAGCCGAACTGCTGAAAAGAACGGCCACATTTGGCGAAGAAAAAAGTCCTCTTGCATCACGACAACGCACCGGCTCACATCACCGCCGTCGCCACGGCTAATTTAGTAGAATTAGGCTACGAACTCCTGCCCCATCCACCGTATTCTCAGGATTTGGCCCCGTGCGACTTCTTTTTGTTTCCAAATTTGAAAAAGTCACTCGTCGGCCAGAAATTTGAGTCGAGTTAGGAAGCTATCGCTGCCACGGAGGCACACTTTGCAGACCTCCAGAAATCGTATTTTACAGACGGGTTAAAGAAGTTGGAACATCACGGGATTAAGTGTATAGAACTCAAAGGAGATTACGTTGATAAATAAATCGCCACTTTTCCAAAATTTTTGTTATTCTTTTGTAGGCTAAGTACTTATCGGACCACCCTCATATATGTTGCTTATATACGAGAAGATTGACAGGGCAGTTGTCAAAAATACGCTAGTTAGTAAAGTTTTAACAAGCCGCTCTCGAATCGTTTATGACGTATCTACAGCTTTTTAGTTATAATATCATTGGGTTCTATTAATAAAGAACTTTTTATAATTTATAAGGGTACTGACTTGCCCGTGAATTTGACCATGTGTTTGCTTACAGCTCTCTCATCGTTCACTGTGACCAACATCTGGACAGTGCTAGAGCTCTGCCTGAGGACTGAGAAGCATTGCTTCCCCTTCGCTCGAGAAGTTTGAAGTCTTGCTGTTAAATTAATACATATTTGTTTTTTTTTTTTTTAATAGGTCTACGAAACTGTGTGTAATCTTACAAACTGAAATTATACCAGGTGAAAGGTTAAGCACTTGCAGTATTCTGGGATATGATACTTCATGGCCACATATAACATAATAATATCGAAACAAATACTAACAAACAACAAGGAGAACCTTAGTTAAAGTTTTTTCTAAGAATTTCAGTTCATTGAATGACCGGTGACAAAATCTGCGAGCGGCGATCCGGAGTTAATAACCTTCGATAATAAAACGGACATAAACCCCTTTTTATCACGCTTTTATTAGCTTCACCTGTATGTATGTATGTTTGTAACCGACCCCTTTCAGCTCGATTTTGTCCTACTTTAAACGATCAGATTTAACTCAAACTTTGCACACCTGTCAAAGGTCGATGACAATGCAATAATCCGAAAAAAAAAAGTTAAAAAAATGTAACTAAAATAGTGTAAATTAGATATAAATGTATATTTTTGTAAAAAGTGTCAAAAAAATGATAAAAATACTGATATCTGGAGGTGCTGATATTAACATGCGATGCGTCACTGTCAAAATATACATTTATTTATAATTTACACTATTCTTAATGCAAATTTATTAAATTTTATTTTCTGTTTTTTAGTTGGATTTTTTATGAAAGCGTGTTTTTTTAGTTTTTTTAAACTATTATTTATTTTTGTTTAAACTTCGAAAAATTATCCTCTATGAGTTGGTCGTTGATCCCACGTTTTCTCACGCTTCACTTTAACTTCGCCAGACGGTCACTGACACTGTGTTTTAACAAAGACGCGTATTGGATTGCATATAATTTTTGTATTTTTCTAGATAATCAGGTTAAATATTAAGCACCTATTTTTTTTATTGATTTAGAACGAGGATCGAGTGCACAGTATCCTCCATAAATATTGCTACTGTCTAAACTTTCACCTGGTATATTCTGTAAATATACTTAAAATTAAAGACTTTTAGACGAAAACATAGCTTACATTAGTTTATGAATTACCAACAAAAAAATAATATATCCCTTCATCTTTATATATATAATTCTTCTGTATGTGTGTATGTGACTAAACTCCTTTTAAATGGCTGGACAGATTTTGATGAGTTTTTTTTGTGTGTATTCAGGTGGATTTTAGAATGGTTTTGATTCCCGGTATAATTGGACCCGGTAGGTGGTGTTAAGATTGACTTTAAGATTATCAAGGCAGAACGTCGTCCCCCAGGCCCGCTAATATAGCATAATGTGTTCTGAAAACCACTAGTGAGCACTTGCTTGTATTTATACCTGTTATTATATCGAAATACATATCCTTTAAGCCTATTTTTTCTAATCTTCAAACCCTTGGCTCTCTTGTTATATCTAAGAAATTGTCATGGCAACTTCAAATGCATATTTCTAATTATATGTAGGGGTGAAATAACATAGGTTCAACTTTCATAATGAGGTATCACCAAAAACTCTCTTAGCTAGTCTCCTTCACAAAATATCATCTAACTAGCTGTGCTCGCGACATTATCCGTGTGGAACCTTGTGAGAAACAACCGTGATTAATAAAATCATCTGAATGTATTTACTTTTCTCTGGTACTTAAGTCACGTCGTCATTAAAATTACAATAACTTTTCATAGAGTGAAACAAGTTTAATGAAACAATTTTAATGAACTTTAGTAGTAATGCGTGACCAAACAGACAGACAGAGATTTCTAAAAATGATTAAAATGTATTTTATTCTTTATTCCTAGACACCTGCGACAATTTTTTTCACAAAAATCTAAAAAGTACAGACATGTTACATTTACATTGTTATTATATGTATCGTTATCAACTGTGATTTATATAAAATTACCTCTAACCCATACGGTTTGCCCATCAAGTTTCACACCGAGATCCTTGACATCAGTGTACACTCTATCACGATTCTCCCCTGATGATTGTATGAGTTTGACAGTGCCGTACCGACCCTCTGATATATCCGGCTCCACATCACCTTGTGGCTGGGATGAGGTTGTCTGGAAAGGTCCATAGGAGTCTATCAACATGTTTCTTCAACCTAGTCCCAGCAATTACTATGAACTTTACTAAAAATGTTAGATCGTTTCACCTTACTACACCTAAGAATTAATATTGTAAGCAGTAAAACCGCACACAGATTTGTAAAAATATAAAAACAATGTGTGACATGTGCCAGTCTCACTATAGGGTTTATCGGGCAAAATTTTAACTATTAAAGACCATCTTAAGGTTGTCTTAAATGTACCTTGTGTTCAGCCTTCTTCTGTTGTTTCTCAGCAGCCTTGGCAGCTTTCTTCGCTGCCTTCTTACTGGTGGCTGCATCACCCTCTACTATGACTTGGTCCTCTGAAACTACCATTTCTGTGTTGTTCTGTAAATTAAACACAAAGTTATTTTAAAACATCAACATTTGTTAATGATTACCATAACACCATCATATAGAGGGAAAATATGTTTTTTTATTACTACTATACTATGCTATACTACTATTACTACTGTACACTAGCTGTCTGCCCCGGCTTCGCACAAATATACTAAGAAATAAAAGGACACCAATTCATACCTTTACAGTACAACCATCTATCTATAAATATAATAAGAATGTAAATCTAAGTGTCTGTACTTTTTAGATTTTTATGAAAAAAACTGGAGGTGGAATAAGTCTCGGAATAAGTAATAAAATACATTTCAATCATGTTTAGAAATATCTGCTTGTTTGTACAGGCATCACTACTAAAGTACCGCATTTACGATAAAACCTCACCAAGACTATCATACAGCTTATCCTTGAGTAACATTTAGTTTTCGTTTCAATAACATCTGTTCATTCTATCCGTCCGTTCTATCTATCCATTATCAATACCTCTCCATAGAACTACCGCTTTCAGAGGGTCATTTAAATATGCCGCCACTCGTTGTTGGAACAACATCGCACCGCCATATCGATCCAAAAAGAGTAAACTTAGCTTTAAACTCTCATATAAGCATTATCTATTGCAATTTCAAACTCAGTAATTAAAGTGACGTATAATGTATTCACGCAGTTCTATTGTAAGCTCTGTTTATTGGTATGTATTTTTTTTTAATTTTTTTTTCTTCTAAATTTATATTTGTTTTGTTTAATCCTAAATTTGTGGTTACAGTAGTTTTATCTCTTTAGTATGGCCATCCGTGACGTGTTACGTGTGGCTGTGTTGTTTGTTCGTTTAAAATTTTGTATTAACATTGACGTCGGTTTATCATCATATATAGGCTCCCATCGAAAATCAGCACTGCAGTACTACTTACAGTATTGCAGACTTTTGCGGAATGGGTTCGCCAATTGTTGGACATCTATTTTTCATTTTTAAAATGCATTTTTTTTCTGTCTAATTAGTTTGTGTAATTTAATTTAATTGTATGGTTGTTCCAACAATAAAATATTCCATTCTTTCTATCAAAACTTATTGTAATTTTAATAACGACGCGACTTAAGTATGACAGAAAAGTAGATAAGCAAATAGATTTAATAAATTCAGATAATTTTATTAGTCACTGTTCTTTACATTAGGATTCATGTGGACGGAGTTGCAAGCACAGCTAGGGCTTAAATAAAATTTCAACTGAAGTAATGAATGAAAAGTCAGTGTTTAAGCAATTTGTCAATTTGCAAAGTACCATACTGTTACCAAACAACCTTGATTTCGCTAGTGACCAAAAGGCAGTAAATGAACAAATGTCATAAATTTTCCATATAGATACTGTAATGATCCATCAGTCCAGATTTAGTGGCATTTTTGCACAAGAGTCAAATGATTCGTAACCTGAGATACCACAGTGGCTTTGTATTCAAGGTAAGTTATGTTAAGGTCCTAAATATAAGATATATCACTGGATGCTTATTTTTGAAACAAAATAGGATGGAAAGGATTACTTATAACCAAGTACTGTTAATAGTTAGTTAGAACAGGCAAGACATGGCTGTTAGGTAGACCCAGAGGTGAGTCAGTTAACTAAGGTTAACTTTTAATCATCACCAGTAAGTGATCCTAACAGAATGTTAATTCTATCTATTCTCTATTATATTTTTAATGAGTTCAATTGGAGTAAATTACAGAAACTATTTATGTAATTTGAACAATACATAATACATATGTTATAGTACAGAACTAAATAAACACAACTAAATTCATGACATCATTTATCACAAACTGCATGACGCAATAATTATAAAGGTAACCCATAAATCTATACTAATATTATAAAGAGGTAAGGTTTGTGAATTTGTGACATTGTATGGGGTAATCTCAGGAATGACTGGTTGGATATGAAAAATTCTTTCAGTGGTAAATAGCTAATTTATCTAAGAAGGTTATAGACTATATATCATCACGCTAAGGCAAATAGGAGCGGAGCACCAATGAAGAATGATTCAAAATCGGGTTTTTTTTCTTTTTGAGAGCTTCCGCTGCGTGTTAACGTTAGCCCAAAGTAACTATTAGTTTTTATTTTATTAGTAAAGGCTAGTTGTATTATATAGCAAAGCTGAAAAGTAACAAAGGAAGTATATTAAAGCTATCTCCAACTGATAATCGCACTCTCAGGAAGGATCAGCTATTTCTGTATGTGTGTCCTGTACGTAAACTTGTCATAAATGAATGGACAGATTTTCATGGTTTTTTTTTGTGTGTGTTTGAGAGGCAACATCTGCCGCGCCTGATAATTACAAATATAATTTTATTCTTCAAAGTCTAATTACGAATAAACAATTGCAAATTTTACACTCTTATAATACTACTAGCGGGCCCGGCAGACGCTGTCCCGCCCTGAATATAAAAAAATCCTTGACAAATTATATACCAAAACCTTCCTCATGAATCACTTTATCCACTGGTGAAAACCGCATAAAAATCCGTTCAGTAGTTTTTGAGTTTATCGCGAACAGACAGACAGACAGATGCGGTAGTGGACTTTGTTTTATACTATGTAATGATTTAACTTTATTTCGCATAAACTCTTGACTGTATGAAGTACAAGCACCTTTATGGCTATATTCAAAGCAGAGAAAAAGATTACAAGGACTGTAACATACTACATGGAAGATAACATGACTTTAAAGTTAAGGTCCTCACTGTAGAATACACTTGCCTTGATTGTGATTAACTAACTTAACTACTGATTAGAGACATAAAGAAGGGACTTTTGTAAAAATGTGATAAAATAATAGGTTATATTAAGGCAATGCCAGATCAAGAGCTGAAAAAAAAAACATTTTGAATCATGAGGCAATAAGAAAATTGTATGCTAATCCATATTTTTAAATACAATAATTAAAGGATCACAATTCTTTCATAAAGTTTTAATGTTATTGTATTTATACTGTGTTACTATATTAAACTGGAGTAATCATAATGGAACAGTTTTATATGCATTATAAAACTTAAAAACAATAGCTTAAATATGTAAAAAAAATACAGTTTATAGTAATTAAAAATTAAAATAATTTAATATTGTTACTATCCATGTGTTGGGTTGGAGCCTCATAATAAAGGTGAAAGAGTCCAAAAAACACCATTTTATTTAGTTTGTTATAAACTGACAGCATTACATAAACATCTCAATACTATAGCTACCTATCCTTATATACAATACTGTAATATGAACACCTTTAAGGCATTTGATAATTAAAAAAATAGGTATTGTGTTTCCCTATAAATAGACTTCTGATATAGTCTTACTCTTACTATATTATAAAACGAATAATGAAGTTTCTCATCTCATTACAGTAATCTGTGAGTAAAACAAACATAACCTTACGGTATGTGACTATATATTTAAAATTATAATGATTGTAGTATGCACCTGAGAAATTGATTCCGATTTTATAATTACATATGTAATAAAACCAAGATACTATAATATTTGCGCATCATTTAGCCTATATAGATAAAATTCCAGTAAACATATACAATAATATTTTTATTTTACAATAAATTAGAAAATATTGCATCACGGTTTATTTAAAGTGTACTTAATTTAAAAAAGAACTTTCTAATTTACCTGGAATCTGTTACGACGGACTTAAATAACGTATTATAAAACTTTTCGCAGTAAGTACGTGTCAGAAATCTTTTATAATACAACAATATTGCTCGGTATAGAGAGGTTATGCACCTGTTTTGCACGATAAGCGGCTACTGACAAATGACAAATGCAGAAAATTGTCAAATGTCAGATTTCAATTGACTCAAATAATATATGAGAACAAAACTGTCAAATGGCAATTTTTTTTTATTTTATTTTTGGCAATCAATCGTCTAAGACAGGGCTTCTAAAACTATGGGTCGCGACCCCAAACGGGGTCGCGTAGCAAAATTCTGCGGTCGCGGGAGATTTTAATGTCAAATATTTATATATACCATTTTATACATCACTAGAGTTGGCGGAATACAGTGGACTTGCAGCGTCTAGACTTAAGAATTAAAACGGTTAGAATCCACTTTTGTTTTTGAAACTATAATAAATATAATTTTTTGTGCAATTTTTAATTTTAGATTTTTGTATGTTTCAAAACGAATTCTAAAACTATATATTTTCATATGTATATTGTTACCTAATAAATAAATCATCAAAAAATATTAATTTATTTTTCTTTTATATTTGTATGGGGTCGTCAAGAAACTCGCAATCATAAATGGGGTCGTGAATGACAAAAGTTGAAGAAGCCCTGGTCTAAGAGATTATTACTGCCATTGTCGAGTAGGTAATGATATTACATTTTTTTTTAACTTTAATTTTGGCAACCAATCTTTTAGATTGTTACTGCCATTGTCGAGTAGTCAATAGTATTACAAGTTCTTCTTCTATTCCATTTTCGGCAACGAGTCTTCTAGTAGACCATTACCGCCATTGTCAAGTGAGTATCGATATTACAAGTTTCTTGATATAATTTCAATGAATGCCATTGTCGAGTAGTTAATAATATTTCAAGTTCTTCTTCTATTCCATTTTGACAACCAGTCTTCTAGTAGACTATTACTGCCATTGTCAAATGAGTATATTAAAGTTTTTATATATTTAGAATCCTTGTCGTAGTTAATAATATTTCAGTTCTTCTTCTATCCTTTTCCCTCTTCTAGACTATTCCTCTTTCAGTGAATATCAATATTACAAGTTTCTTGATATAATTTCAATGAACTAACAAGATGGTGGCCATCTTGTTAGAACCTTCCATGGAATTTTTGTGGCATCTCAGAATTCATGGTCCGTGGCATTATTTTCCATTCACTTCACTTATGCACAATAAACAAACTATATCACATAAAACACCACCAATTTTACACAATATAGAGCCAAGTAACACAAGATTATGAATAAAAAATAAAATCCACTACATGACAGACCAAGATCCCGCCAAAAACTCCATATTACAAGTTTCTTGCGATTATTTCAATAAACTAACAAGATGGTGGCCGTCTTGTTACAACTTTCCAAGGAGTTTTTGTGACAAGTCAGACTCTATGTTCCGTGGTATTACTTCCGATCCACTTCACTTGTGCACAATAACCAAACTATATTACGTAAAACACCACCAATATTACACAATATAGAGTCAAATAACACAAGATTGTGTATAAAATATAAAGTCCACTACATGAAATTCCAAGACCCCGCCTAAAACTCCGGCAGACGTTTTTTCACTTTATGCCTAAGACAGTGAATCTGCTAGTGCCAGCATTTTATTTTATATCAGTATAATTAGTCTTTATTTTATATATACACCCCCCCAAATATTTAAAAAATAAAATATTTTTTTTTTTTTCCCCCCCCCCTTTTATTAGAAAAAATAATTTTTTAAATTAAAACCAAAATATAGATTTCTCCCTATTTATGATTTATTATGGATATAAACCTTCCTCTTCAATCACTCTATCTATTAATAAAAACCGCATCAAAATCCGTTGCGTAGTTTTAAAGATTTAAGCATACATAGGGATATAGGGACAGGAAAGCGACTTTGTTTTATACTATGTAGTGATAGGAAATGCAATTGCATGTTAATGCCAATCATATTTAACGTTAGCTTATTAATTAATTTATTTCCAATAATTATAAACCACAATTATAAAAAAATACTAAGTGGCTGCTAGAATACGTTTTTTGTTCTAGATGGATTCTGAAATAACTAGCCAGTCATTTCGAATTAAACTCATTCATGCACTATAAATAGAAAAAAATACGAATTTTACATGATTTTATTATTTGTAATAAGTTTTATAGTTCATGAGCGTCCGCACTATGGTCGGGATACTTGAATATTTTTCAGAGGTCAAAGTCATTAGTGGCACTATTTTGGATTTCAGGCCATAAAATTATATGGTTAATTATTACTAATTTTTAGAAGAAACATTGCTTGTACTAAGTCGTTTATTTTAAATAGCTGCTTTTTTATATCATAGATGGCAAACGAACAGGCGGGACACCTGATGTTAAGTGATCACCGTCGTCCATAGACACTAGCAACACCAGGATAGTCGCAAGTACGTTGTCAGTCTGTGTTAGAGGGGAAGGGGAAGTAGGGAGGGGAAGAGGAGAGAGTAATAGAGGGTAGGTGGGCCACCATAGCTCTCACTGACCGAACGAAATGCAACAATGCAAGCACTGTTACTTCACGTCAGTTTTCTGCGAGAGGGTGGTAGTACCCCGGGCGAGCCCACCAATTCATGCTGAAACCAGTAATAGCTTCAGCGTGACTCTACCACATACACATAATTATACTAACTTTACTATAATAGGAAATTACGATTAGGTAAATCACAAATTACTGATTTTATAATATAAGTACTTCTTGGTAACGTAAGCAAATATAATGAAAACTCACGTAATGTATCAAAAAAGTCATTGTCGCTTCTATCAGTGTAAACCATAGAGTTCTCAGAATTGTACAATTTTGTCTATCAAGTCAGTTAACCAAACAATATTGGAAAAAATAGTGTGATGTATAAATTTTTCGTTCAAAATGTCTAAAGTTATCACTGGCCCTGATTTGATGAGCGCCGGTACAAAATATTGTATTTTTCAACTAAATCCACCATCAGAATGCCGGTATTCACGGCTAACATACCCGGCACCCTCAAAATCGGAGATCGTATCGAAATTGGCGGTAAAATCAAAGAAAACGCTAGAAAGTGAGTGAATTTTGTTTAATAATTAACAGACTTCAAAATGATTCTTCGTTCTCCTAGTATGTGTGTAATAAATATTCTCAGTACTATGTGTAATAACAGTTTCCTTTTAAGTTATGCAACCTCTTTTAATACATTTTTAGTGAGGGATCTAATGTCAGATATTGTATTTTTTTTCTGGCAACCAATCTTCTTCTTACAGCCATAGTCGAGTAGGTTTCATTTCAGTGTTTTAACAGTATGGTAGCTCCCTTATTTGAACTTTTCAGGTAGTATTTGTGTTAAGTCGGAATCCATGCCCTGTGGTATTATTTCCCATGACCATGACCTTCAAATTAGATTACGTAAAGCGCCACCAAAATTACAAAGTATATAGTAAAATAACACATGATTATGAATAGAAATAAAATCCACTACATGACTACATTCCAAGGTTCCGCCAAATCTCATATTTGTATTTAATATGGGTATATTTAAAACAGCCGGATTTTTTGTATAAACTTTTTACTGTTATTTTATCTAATTTATTTTTATGTAGGCTTGTTTCCCACCCATTTATCTCATTAAAATTAATGACAGCAACTTGTATGACTAGGTATTTGATCATAGAGTATTTTCAACTTAAAAATTGGTCGTTTAGAATGTGGGTCCTTCTATCTTCTATACATATAATTAGAATGTAAATCTAACATGTCTGTACTTTGTCGATTTTCGTGAAAAAAATTATTGCATGTCTAGGAAAAAGGAAATGTCTGTCTGTCTGTCTGTTTGTATGAACACGCATCACTGCTAAAGTACTGGGTTCACAATAAACCCTTAGTAACTTAGTGTTTGTTTAATTAAAATCGGTCCATTCTATCAAAAGTTATTGTAGTTTTAATGACGACGCGGCGTAAGTACGAGAGAAAAGTAGACAAGTAAATGGACTTAATACATTCAATTTCAGATGACTTTATTAATCACTGTTTTTACATAAGCTTTCACGCAGACGAAGTCGCGGGCACAATTATTTATACTAATATTATAATGCTGGAGGGTTTGTTTGGTTTAACGCGCTAATCTCAGGAACTATTAGTCCGATTTGAATTTCAGTATTATATAGCTCATTTATCGAGGAAGGCTATACACAATGTATCATCACACGGAGACCAACAGAAGCGGAGCACCAATGAAGAATGTTTTAAAATCGTTTTTTTTATCCTTTTGAGAGCTTCCGCAGCGTGTTAGCGTTAGCCCAAAGTAACTATTCCACGTGGACGAAGTCGCGGGCAGAAGCTAGGATACCTATATAAGAGAATGGTGGACTGACTGACTGTCTCATCAACGCCCAGCCCAAACTGTGGCTTGCGCCGTGCATAATTTACGTGAAATATTAGGTACATACATTATCCTCTTACACTGGTGGTGAGCCTGAGAAAGGATTTTTTAAAATTCACCCCCTGAATAGGTGAAAAGTATAAGTTTCATATAAACGTCAACAAATTATACGTCAACGTACGTGTACGAGTAGCGCTCCGTATATTTATTAGAAATTTTGTGCAAAAAAGAAGTGGTTTATATATAAAACATAATAAACTTGTGGCTCGCGGTCTTGTGAACTTGTGACATTGTTATATCGAGAAACTTACGTGTTGAACAATTGAAATATAGTCAAAATTCTAGTTCAACTTACGGTTTCAAATATAAATATTTTCGAATACCCACAGTTGCTAATTGTGATACGATAACTGTGGTTGTAGTGTTGTTATTATTCAAGGACAGTAATTACAATGGAATGTAGTAAGTGTTCAACTCCAATTTACGATAACGAAGAAATAACATGTTGTAGTTGCAAGAAACCGTACCATTTTAATTGTGGTAGTATCAGGGAGGTAAGCTTCAGGAAAATGACCTCTGCTAAAAAATCTACATGGCGAGGACCCTGTTGCAATAAACCGAACCTGGATAGGGAAACTAGAGTGATCGATTCGACATCAACAACGGGGACAGTCTCTTTAAACGAAGTACAAAAACTTCTCCAACAAGGATTTGACAATATTTTACAACAACAAAATTCTGCACTCCAAGATTTTAAAACAGATATTATGGTGAAAATTAACGAGTCTTTATCGTCACTCGATTTAAAAGTTGAGAAAGCTATGAAGTTAATTTCTAACCTAACAGATAATTGCGACCTTTTAACTGCCTCGATGTCTCCACTCCAAGACAGTGTTAAATACTTATCAGGTCAGCAGGATACTTTCCAAACAACAATTAATAGTTATGAGAGTAGATTAAAAAATCTAGAAAAAGATAATAATATTTTAAAAGAAAAGATACAAATTATGGATTCCTTAAAAATTGACCTGAATGAAGTAGAACAGCGTGCTAGAATCAATAATGTAGAAATTCATGGAATTCCGGAAAAAAAATCCGAGAACCTTACAGAAATAGTAAAATCCATATCTAACTTTCTTAATGTGCAGATGACCAATCAAGATATACTTTTCGCAACGCGTATTTCACCACGTAACAAGTCTGTGACAAAAACAAAGTCAGTTATTGTAAAGTTTAATTCCATAATGAAGAAGGATGAACTTCTGGTCCAGGCTCGTAAAAATAAAGGATTGTCTAGCATTAATATTGGAATTCATGGAGAGGAACGGCACATATATATAAATGAACACCTTACTCGGCAAAACAAGGATCTTCTGAATAAAACGAGAGTTTTATGTAAAGAATTGGGGTTTCGATATGTATGGACCCGGAATACAAAAATCTACATAAGAAGAAACGACAATTCTGCTGCCTCTCGCATTCAAAACGAGGAACAACTGAACAATCTACGGGCCGAAGAATCGAGTCGGTCTGCAGCACAATGCCATCGCCGGTAGACCAGCCCTTTTTCTTCAATCATTCTGGAACTCATAACTTAAACTTAAGACTATATATTGTAATAACATTGCTAGACAATTGGTTAATAGTTATATCAGCTTCACACATTATACTTCACACACAACAGTCACACTACATCAATCATAACATTGAACACATTACATGGGGCTCGTTTCACATGTTACGTGTTTATCTTACCTGTATTCGTAAATTCATTACATCATCATTTGCGACCGTAACCAAATTTAATACAACAAATTTAACAAAACAGTTATCTTGCTATAACAATGATACAAAATAAGCTTACAGTGTTTTTTCAAAACGCTCGTAGTATTCGAGGTAAAACATTAGACTTTCGCTTAGGTTTATTAAACAACGATTATGATGTCATTGGCATTTGCGAAACATGGCTGTTAGAAGGTGTCAACGATGCAGAAGTATCCGATACACGATACGATGTACATCGTCGTGACCGCTGCATTAAGCAGTCTAAAGCAAATAGCGTCACTCGGCGACAGGTTGGTGGGGGAGTTATGCTCCTAGTTCGGCGTGAATTAAACGCACAGCGTGTCTATCTACAAGAAGATGGAGACTCTAATACTTGTGAGTTTTTACATTTAAAAATTAGATCTCGTGTTATAGGGAGCGAAAGTAACCTTCACATTATTTGTGTTTACTTACCAGGGTCGGGTCAGAGTAGAGATCGGCTTTTGTCCTCTCTCAACTTGTATTTACGTAATTGTCAAATAAAGGGAATCCGTAACGAAAATATTTTGCTCTTAGGAGATTTTAATCTACCCAACATCACTTGGATTTTCGATGATCACACTCGTTTAATTCATTCATTCGATAATTTAAGTGACCCACAAAATGAATTTGTGGCCCTATTGTCAGAATGGGGTCTGAGTCAGTACAATAAAATTAAAAATGATAATGAACGGTTTTTAGATCTGGTATTTAGCAATACTCATACAGTTGTTACCAGGTCACAATCCCCAATACTTAAAGAAGACTTACCTCATCATCCTGCACTAGAAATTCAATTTCCAAACATAAATATTAAGGAATTTAAATATGCTCAGCAACTCACCTATAAATTCAGACAAGCTGACTACAATAGTATAATTTCGAGTTTAAACTCTTATAACTGGGAGCTTGATTTAGATGTAGCACCCATTGATAACGCAGTCGAAATCTTTTATAATAGAATTAAATTAGCTATTGATAGATACGTACCCTGTTATCTCAGAAATTGTAAAAACCTACCAACATGGTATTCCCGGCCTCTTATGCATATTGTTAAAGAAAAAGCTAAATACCATCGAAAATGGAAAAAATTTGGTTTACTTTCAGATTACCATACTTTCTCACTCCTAAGAACACGGTTTAAAAAAATGCAGAACTTTTGTTGGCTACAATACATAAAGAATTGTGAATTCTCAATTCAAAATAACCCTAAGGTCTTTTGGAGTTATGTAAAAAATTTAAAAACATCTCATTCTCTCCCCGCACAAGTAAATTATGGCATGTTATCTGCAAATAATGGCGAGGAAATGTGCAATTTATTTTTAGATTTTTTCCACTCTGTTTACACAAGTCACACTCAATATCCTGTAAATTATTGCTCTAGTACTAACTCTTTAAGCAGTATGAGTTCACTAGTCTTAACTCCAGGATTAGTGCACAAATACATACAATTAATTGATTGCAATAAAGGAGCAGGAACAGATAACATACCTTCGTTTTTCGTTAGACAATGTTGTGATGCCTTGGTCGTCCCTCTCACTGTATTATTTAATAAATCTCTATGTTCCGGTATTTTTCCAAGTAAATGGAAAGAGGCATTTATAACACCAATCTACAAATCAGGATCAAGGTCTAACGTAGAAAACTACCGTCCAATTTCATTGCTTTCAGTATTCAGTAAATTATTTGAGTTATTAGTTCACGATCAGATATACAATTTTTTAGCAATGTCCATTCCCGCGGCTCAACATGGGTTTATGAAAAGAAGGTCGACCCTAACTAATTTAGCAATATACTCAGACTATATAGCGAAGGGAATGGATCAGGGCTTTCAGGTGGATGCTGTGTACACCGACTATTCCAAATGTTTCGATAGAATAAATCACGATATTTTGGTACAAAAACTATTAAACATCGGTGTACACGGTGACTTACTGAGATGGTTCCAATCTTATATCCGTAATAGACATCAAGCAGTGCGAGTGGGAATATATATCTCACGCTTTGAAAGAATTCCCTCTGGCATTCCCCAGGGATCACATATCGGGCCGTTATTATTTAATATATACGTCTCTGATATATCTACCTGTTTTCAACATTCAAAATATCTAATGTATGCAGATGACACAAAAATTTTCAAAGTAGTCCGTGGTATTGACGACTGCTACCTAATGCAGGAGGATCTAAATCGACTCTGTGATTACTGTGAATTAAATCAATTAGATCTTAACATAAATAAATGTAACTCTATAACTTTCACACGTAAACTGCGGCAAATTAATTATAGCTATACGTTAAATCGCTTACCAATTCAACGTGTAAATTGTGTGAAAGACCTAGGTATAATGATGGACTCCAAGCTTCTTTATAATTATCATTATGATTTCGTTCATCAAAAAGCCATCAAAATGTTAGGATTCATATTCAGAGTCACAAAACCATTTTTTAAAACTCAACCACTCAAAATTCTTTACTTTTCTTACGTTAGAAGTAGCCTAGAATATGCATCGTCAATATGGTGTCCTGCTTTTACTACACATAGCAACAGGTTGGAAAATATACAATATAAGTTTTTAAAATACCTCAATTTTAAAAGTAAGAAGGAACCCTGTGAGTATAAGAACAACTTAAAGTTATATAACATGTTATCACTAAAATACCGCCGAACTATGAACGATATGAAATTTCTGTACGATCTCGTTAATTCATGTATAGATAGCTCAGAACTTTTAAGCAAATTAAATTTTAGAGTGCCCAGCAAAATTATCAGAAACTCCACTTTGTTCACAATTCCTGTCGTAAAGCATACTTATGCTCAAAACTCCATCATTTATAGATGCACTACAGAGTACAATAAATATTTCAATGACATTGATATTTTTCACTTAAGTCGGAATCAGTTTCTTAAGTCGGTTCGCACAAAATTACAATCAGGTGTCATACAGGAAAACTAAAACAAAAACTTACAAACAATAACCACACACACACACAGATACACACGCACACACATACACTCACACACATCACACACGCACATCATACACATACGAAGCGGCCGCGTGCACGCGCAAAATTAATTATTATACAATATTGTAAATAAACTCATACACGTAATCTCTCATATACGAAATGTAAAACGTATTACTTCATAATTGGCACTCTGTAATTATATTCATATGTTTTTAAAATATCATGATTGTGCTGTGAAGTTCTTATTAAATAAATAAAAAATAAAAAAAAAACTTGTACTCCACAAGTTTATACGAAAATCCTTCATTTTTTCGTCAGTCAGATTCTTTTTGTTTTCTTTTTCGAAATAATTAAAAGCTTTTGTCCTCGCAACTTAATCGGGCTCTTAGGGCGAACGCTTAGGACACTCAGCTCAATAACAACAAACTCAAGGGTGCTAAAGGGGCCAAACGTCAGGTGTCGGCCTGACTGCAGCATATTGGCTGAATGGGTTTGCCAATTGTTGGACATTTTTTTATGTCATAGGGGGCAAAAGAACAGGTGGGTCACCTGACGTTTAGTGATCACCATCGTCCATAGACACTAACAACACCAGGGGAGTCGCAAGTGCGTTGCCAGCCTGTGTTAAGGGGATGGCGGGAGGGGGAGAGGAGAGGAGCGGGGAGGGGAAAAGCGCCTCCGGCGCTCTCACTGACCCAACGAAACGTAACAATGCGTGCACTGTTACTTCACGTGGGTGTTTCTGTGGGTCGGGTGGTAGTACCGGGGGCGAGCCGACCCATTCATGCTGAAACCAGTAATAGCTTCAGCGTGGCTCTACAACCTACAAAAATTTATTCGCATGTATTTAATTTTTTTTTTGTTTGGTCTTAGTACTAAACTATTACTTTCTTATTTCTATATTAAATCTATTTTAGAATGTCGGTAAACTTATGCGCACAAGAAGGGGAGGAGCCGAGGGACGTGGTCCTACATTTCGACGTGCGTTTCCATCGAGACAATATCATCTCGCTGTCGAGGAAGAACGGCATTTGGATAGGTAGCGGGAATTACGACACCAACTACAATATGTTTGTACCGGGTAAAAACTATTTATTGCTTTTATTAATTAACTAGCTGTGTTCGGAACTCCGCCCGTTTTATATCTATACTAATATTATAAAGAGGTAAAGTTTGTGAGTTTGTGACGTTGTGGCGTTGTAAGGGGTAAACTCAGGAACTACTGGTCCGATTTGAATAATTCTTTCAGTGTTATATAGCTCATTTATCGAGAATGGTTATAGGCTATATATCATCACGCTAAGGTCAATAGGAGCGGAGCACAGATGAAAAATGTTTCGAAACGAGATGTTTTTTTCTTTTTGAGAGCTTCTGCTGCGTGTCAGCGTTAGCCCAGAGTAGTAACTATTACTACGCGGACGAAGTCGCGGGCAGGGGCTAGTATAATATATAAAAAAAACAGTGAATAATAAAATCATCTGAATGTATTAAGTCCATTTACTTATCTACTTTTCTCTCGTACTTAAGTCGCGTCGTCATTAAAATTACAATAACTTTTGATAGAGTTAACCGATTTTAATGAAACCAAGACTAAATGTCAGTCTATGCTATGCTTTATGATTTTCGGTATGATTGAGATTTTATTGTGAACGTATTACTTTAGCAGTGATGCGTGCTCAAACAAACAGACAGACAGGCAGACAATTCTAAAAATGATTGAAATGTATTTTATCACTTATTCCATAACACCTGCAACAATTTTATTTACAAAAATCTAAAACTAAAGGCAGGTTAGATTTACATTCTTATTGTAGTTATGTATAGACTACCTGTCCGCCCTGGCGTCGCGCGATTATACTAATGTAAAGATAAGAACAAATCTTCCCTCTAGAGTACGATTCCGTAATAAAATAAAACGGCTTTTTATAACACACATTTTTCACTCTTCTGTACGATTTTCTCAAACATTCTCTTTCAACAAAACTTCTCCTGAAAATTATAAACAGAACAAGATCGTATTGGCCAAATAGGTTCAGCTATTTTGAACTGTTACACTTACAGACAATCGGCAATAAATTTTCATTTGTGTAGACTAATCAAGCTATCTGTATAAATAAATATAACAAATCAAAGTTGCATTTTGTGTCTGGCTGTGTGTTTAACTCTTTTAAACTACGCATCAAATTTTGTTTCCGTTAGAGAATTTATTCTCGACGTTTTAAATCTTCTATATATATATTAGAGATTCCCACCTATATATTGACTTATCACGATATCTCTGGAACCATAAGGCGCAGCGACTTGAAATATGGTAGGAATATTCCTTTCGCCGAGTAGAGGTCAGCTAAGAACGGATTTTACGAAATTCCACCCACAAGGGGGTTTGCGGGGGGGTAATCAGGGCGGGACAACGTCAGCCGGGCCCGCTAGTATATACATATAATAAGAAATTAAATGTGACGTATACTTTTTAGATTTTTTTTTAAATTGTTGCTAGTGTCTAGGAATAAGTATGAAAGATAAAATAAGAGATAAGATAAAATGCTTTGCCGGCCGTCAAAATACCTACATCTCAAAGACTAATCTATTTATAATATTTAATGGGATAATTCTTTTCTTCCACAGGAACAATATTCCGCATAATATTTGAGATAAAAGACACCGACGTCATAACGATCTACTGTCAGGGTAAATTTCATTCGAACTTCTTGCCCAAGATACCGCTGACGATGGCCAAATACATTGTCGCGTGGGCGGACGTAGAACGGATAACGCATTGCTACTTCCGTTTTGGGAATAAGGTGCGTTCAAGCTTTGGACATAATCTAATATATATAAAAATCCAATGTCATGATATCTGTCTGCAATGAACTCCGCAACCTCTCCTTATGTGAGACCTCACACTTGCAGTGGTGATAGACTAATAGCTGAATAATTCTACATTTATGTGGTAGTATCGGTTTCAACAACATCGATATTGGCAAATATATAAATTTTGTCTGTGTATGTATTTTTTGTTACATTTGAAATTGTATCTTAAAATCTAAATATGCAAAAATCCAGCATAGTTTGTTCACGATGAACTACAAAACTAATGAACCGATTTTGATGAAACGTTGACATATTTATGTATCTATCATTTGCTCCGACTTGAGAGATACGATAATTTATGTTTCGATTAATGGCCTCAATACTTTAAAGTTACTAGCTTAAAAAAACTTAGCATTAGGAGCTGACAATGATAGATATGTGAATGAAATTGGACCTATGTGTTGATTTAGGTAGTAAGTGGAGACGAGGTTAGTGCACCAGGAGCCTTTGCACCGCAATCTCCACGAGCTACGATGGCACCCGGTGATGTTAAACGATGGTATGTTTTTTTAAATACTTTTAGATGAGAATGTAGTCGAAGATGGTAACACGCTAAACTTAGAGGAACTGGTTGTCAAGCGCAACTGTCGGAAGACACGTATAAGTGACTGGGGTTGGTTCAACTTGTGGGTGGTAGATGGTCATGCCTACCGGCTCATAGTGCTGTTGGACGAGGCGGCGAAGCTCTGCAAGCGAATAATCTGCTGGACGAAGAATCGCTGGCTGCTTCGTCCAGCACTTGACAGAATTTGGGCCGGACCTAGCGGACAACCAGTTCGGTCCGTCAGTTTCCGTCAAGGGCGCTCCACGATGGACGCGGTGATACGGGTGAAAATCCTGGCGGAGGAAGCAGTCGCCTGGGGCGAGGTGGTCTTGGCGGTGTTCCTCGACATCGCCAACGCGTTCAACACCTTGTCCTGGGTCACCATCAGACAGGCACTCCATTACCATGGAGTGCCCTGCTACCTCCGCCGCATAGTCGGGGCGTACCTATCAGAAAGGTAGATCAGCTTCCCGGGTGAGGGAGGGGAGATCTTAGGCGAGAGATGGTATCCGGTGTTCCACAGGGGTCTGTCCTGGGCGCCCTCTTGTGGATCGGACATCGGATACAATTGGGTGTTGCGCAGTGCGCTCATCCGTGGCGTCAACGTGACGTGTTACGCTGACGACACGTTGGTGACAGCCCGGGGGAAGACGCACCCCGAGGCCGCGATCCTGGCGACCGCAGTAGTCGCTCAGGTCGTTGGGAGGATCCGGTGGCTGGGACTGCCGGTGGGGCTCAACAAGACCGAGGCCCTGTTCTTTCACAGCAGGTCGTTGGGAGGATCCGGCGGCTGGGACTGCAGGTGGCGCTCAACAAGACCGAGTCCCTGTTCTTTCACGGGCCTCGGAAAGTGCCACCTAGAGCGTCCCAAATCGTCGTGGGAGGCGTGTGCATCGGCGTCGGGCCCAGGTTAAAATACCTTGGCTTGCTACTCGACAGCCGATGGACCTTAAAAGAACACTTCCGGCAGCTGGTCCCCCGTCTAATGGGCATAACGGGCGCGCTCGCCCGTCTACTGCCCAAGTTGGGGGGGACCCAATTCCACCTGCCGGAAGCTGTACCTAGGAACCATGCGGTCCATGGCCTTATATGGAGCCCCCGCGTGGGCGTGTGACCTGACGGCCAACAGTGTCGCCCAATTGTGAAATCCGCAGAGGACGTTAGCCGAGGCAGTTATGCTCGCAAAGGAGGTGGCGGAAAGGGAGAGGGAGCAGACCAGCCAGCTCCCCTCCCGCGGTCGACGATCATGGTGGAGCAGGGTTAGCAATGACTTGAGGCCGCCGTAAAGAGGGCTTGCGAGTAGCAGACGCGGGCACGTCCATCGCCCTGGCAGAATTTCTGCACAGGCCCGTGTGGTTGAGGCGCATTGTGCCAATGCGACTCCCACGATCGTTGGGGAGGGCGACTCTCGACCTCCCCTGAGGGGTCTACGATCCTGACCCCTCGACCGCGACGAGGCCCCTGATGAGGGGCAGACATCGGCGGGGGAGTAAACGCAGTGCCAGCCGGCAGCTCCTGGTCCCCGACCAATCAGTGTGAGAAGGGACCATGGGGTTTTAGTCCGTTTATGTCGGACATACCCCAACCGCAGCTGCCCGGCTCGGGTGGGAATCCGTAGGGATTTCCCCATGTAAATAAAATTGGTAGCTGGTCATGCCCTACCACCAAGCTATGGTTTCAACACGATGTTTCCCTTGACCGAGAGTCCTGTCTCGTCTCAACTATTTGGACTATTTGGACCTAAGTTGATCCTAGCCAAGCAGTGTTCATACACCTCTGTCAAATGAGCTATCACCGCTCTGGGTAATTACATTAGTAAGTATGATTGTTTTTTGTTCGGTATTGGCTGTTGTTTTTTTACAGATTAGGTATTTATCAGTTATCTTTTTTGACGTGGGGATCTCCCTAATTTTGGAATTGGATTTCGAAATACATCCCTCTATAGTAAAGAAAGCTAGTCTCAGAGTCTTACAGGTATTAAAATCCCACGGTAAGCCGTCTGTCATGCTAATGGGGGGCTAAAGACCAAAGGTCACGGAAAGGACCAGTATGAATGCCAGACCACCCACTGACCGAGGCGGCTCAGTTAAACTGCCTCTCAGTCCACCGAACTGTTGCAATGAAAGGCCAGGATCCCCTGCCTCGTCCTCCCTAGTTCCGGCCTAGTAGTGTCGATGAACACTTCTTCCAACCTCCATTCGCCATTGATTGATTAGGTTGTCTCTACCCACCGTAACTTTATAACGATGATTTTCTGTCCCTCCGCCAGAAGGTCACCAGGTAACTTTTTAACATTATTTTCTCTCACGGTGTGTATAAAGTACCTAGTAATTCCGAGATCTACTGATCTATTAGATCACCACTACACATATACCGAATAATCCATCAGTTAACATTTTAAACTGTCGCATTTCGGGATCAAACAGGTCTGGATGAAAGCGAAGACTATTGACGGGTTATAGATGGTTGTCGCTTTTGTAAAATGCTTTTCTTTTCATCAGTTTTAAGTATTGACAGGATTTTATCAAATATACTAACTGGTAACCTCGATTTCGCCTGCGTCGGTTATCAAATTATACTGTTATGTACAGAGAAAAAAACAAACACCGCACCGTTTGCCCCATTTTTCCATAGCAAGACAACACGTATCGCTGATACGTGTCGTGATAATTATTGTTTTTAGATAAAAAAAAGTGCCAGAGAATCAAAACTAAAAAAAAGATCGAAATCTATCTAGTAGTAATTGTGTAATGTGCGTAGGACAACAGACCTCAAACATTATTTTTTTATTGTAGCACGGCAAAATGACTGCACTGTGTCTGATGGTAAGCACAGTACAATCCAAAAACAATGGCGACCACCGAGTGCCACAGTATCCATCGCCGGTCGCCGCTATCATGCCGGCCTGTGAAAGGCTGAATATGCACAGGCTGATCCCGAAACGCGACCCGTAGAAGCGAATCACTATGACGGGCTTTTTCGCCATATACATGGTGGTTGCGACCCAGTCGGGCTGTAAAACCCTACCACCCCCGCTTTCGCCATTGCCTCGTTTGTTATTCAGCAGGGTGCACCACGTGCAGGTGAGGTTGGCTTAGATGTCTCAAGTCTTCGATGTTATTCGATACTCCTTACACCCCGATATATAGTCCTTATATAGTCTTAGTTGATAACGTGTTCGGATACCACGTCGCTGGACTTGGATTTGAAACATAACAACGGAGTGGGAGCTTTTGGTGAAGGTAAACATCATGATGGAATCATAGCATGGTGGTACGGCTTTTAAGTCCGCCTGGATAACTACCACATTCCCATGTTCCGAAAGCTGCACTCGAGAGCCGGTGCCACTAGGCTTAATATGTTTACTATCTTAGTCCACATGGTCACCGGACGAGATTGCGGTCGAACGCTAAAACTTAGTATAAAATAACCCCTAAAAGCATTTCCTTGGACAAGTCAACAGAGTTCCGCAAATCAGTTGTATTAGTCATTGCACTGTTGGATTATTTTGAATGTTGAGTAACTTCATTTGCATTTCTATATATTTTAAGAGAACTACAATAAAGTACTTCTATTTCCAATTGCTCTACCTTCGTATTGTTATAATGTAACGAAGAATTCCAAAACATTGAACAGATTTCAGTAATCCTTAGTAGTAAAAATTTAGGAGCTGGTTGGTGGTCCACATGTTTGTAATGTTAAGACTGTATACAAGTCGTTTGTATCTGTGATAATATCGTCTAGTTTGCAAAGTTATTTAAATATAGTCAATACATTTTTGAAATGAGACTTCTTAAGGTGCGGTAGGGAAAGTTTGCGTTACGAGTTAAGCGTAAGGTGGTTATCTATTTGTGTGTGTATGTATGTGTGTCTGTTTGGGTCTAGTAGTGTACCAAAATAAGTAAATACATAGTTAAGTATTTATACTACGGGACTTTGTATAGTATTTAGTTTATGAGCATCTAATATATATAAGCCAAATAAAGTTTCACTTCCTCCGCGTGTACACACTGATACACACAATGTTTTATCTTCCAGTCAAAGGATCCACAAGAAATCATCATCACCTTCACCAGAATTACACTTGTCTAACGAAAGTTCTGATGATGAACAGAAATCAAGGCTCAAACATGATCCCAGAGCTGATAGATTCTTTTACGAAACCCTTATGTGCCAACCAGAAGAACGAGCAAAATCCCCAGAGAGTATAAAGCATAGTCGTGACGTCAATCTTGCTAGAATGAAAGCCGAATATAATAGAAAATATCGACAGGTCTCAGACACAGAGAAGAACGATAGTGAAGACTATTCAGAAGAAATTGTATCAAAGAACATGGATTCGTCTATTGCAGATTCAGAGGACGTCATTCAAGAATTGGGTTTAAAAAAGCGAAACAGACGTGGAAAGTTTGGCTCTTTCGCTCAGGTTGTAAATTTTATGGGTAAAACGACAAAGAGAAATTAATATTGTATCGCAATGGGTCGTTGTTTTTGCTATTGATAAGATTTATTATGTCTTTCTTTGGAAAATGTTTTTTATTTTTAATTTCATTAAATAAAATTGTTTTCGGGAATTATCTTTTATTGTATCAGTGTTTTTACTCCTTAGCCTCATTGTGGATTACATGAGCCACTGTAAGATGTCATCGATAGATGTATTTATAGTCTAACCTATGGAAAAAAGCCATTGCGAATTGTAACCAAATACAGTCCTTGCCGAAGGTTTTGACCGCTCTGAATATATGGGCATAGAACACAAATTTAGGTATAAATACGGGGGTTTACGTAGGTAGGGTGGCTGAGGCGGAGGAGGAGTAAAAAATCAATCGCGGGGCGATGGTGGAGGGGCTTAGCCTTTCCGCTGCCGGCTGAACCCAGGGGGAAAGGGGCAGGGGCTCTGACGTCCTATTGCACGGGTTCGGCGTGGGAAACGCCTGCCGCCGGAGGTGTAGCGGCGCTTGCGAACGCAACCCCGAGACACCCCCATAGTGCGGCGAAGGTTGTCGTGGAGTTTTTTAGTCGATTAGAGTTCGACTCGGTTCAGGTCCTCCCCCGGGGACGTGCCAAGTCTATGAAGAGGTTTCTCCACATAAAAAAAAAGTATAAATACGTGTATTAAATGTAAAACATCGAGATAACTCAAGAATAACTAAATGCCAATTTTAGGTTTCTATAATAATATAAAATTGACTTGTATAAAACTCTGGTCTATATTATGCGCAAGCCCGAACCTACAGCTATATCCAGAGTAGCCAAAAAGCTTGACGAGGACTGTTTCTGAAATTGTTGAGTTGCAAAAGACAATGAAATAAAATTATTCACTAATTTAAATACAAGATTAGGGCCTAAGATAGACCCTAGTGGAACGCAAACTTTAGTTAAACACGTAGGCCTTTGTGGTACTTAGACTGTCACTAAAAATGTATATTGTTTAAACTTAATATTCTTAACAGTGTGTTATTCAATAATTCAATCAATTTCACAATGTTGTTGAACGATTGTACTACAGTTATTTTATGGGTTACTTTGTTGAAGGCCTCTGTGAAATCCAAAAATATTTAGATAATAACGAACACAACATCCATTTAAAGATTTCTTAATTTTTATTATAATAAGGTAATAGCACTAAAGTATGTTATAGAAACGACACAAAATACACCAAAATAAATACACTATTTACAATTTAATTACACTAGTTGAAGAAATTCTCTGCCTATTGGTTATTTCATTTTGAGGAAATTTAAGATAACGACGGGCGTTACAAATTTGAATCTATATAGGATATATTTTGAGCTCAATTTTGATTTGATTCCATTGAAGGCATCAACGCTATCAACCATTTATACTTGTTAACATTTTTATAATTTTGCGAATAAAACAAAACATTTAATCAATATTTTGTACAAATGATTTTAACTTATTATAAAAACTTAACCTCGATTTAATAATGACATTCTTTTATATTGCTTATTTCCCTTTTTTCATTCACCACTTAAGCATGCATTTGACATCACTAATTTCGTTTTGTACCTAATTGCATATTTTATTTCTATTTCGGAATCTTCTTCCATTGATTCTTTGACATCAGCTTCTGTACCTTCTTTATTTCCTTATATACATACTTTCTTTCACATATCTATACAATTGTTATTTTCTTCTTTCTCTTCTTGTACTTTATTAATATTCTTCTTAGCATCTGGTGTAGCGATAGTTTTCTTCGTAGAAAATTTGCTTTCCTTTTTTCCTTTATCATTTAATGTTTAACAAATTCACATATAACATCAGCATGTTCTTCACTTATTCCTATTTGTACAAGTTGTGTTTTAGATACAAGAAACAGGGACTCTCCATCAATTTCGTGTTCTTGTAATATTGAAACTGTTTCGTTCCAACCATAGTTTGTTAGATGCTTCGCTAAAATATCCACCTAAGAGATAAAAAAAAATATTAGTTATAAACATAACATGATTTCACCCAGCATCTCATTTTACAAGGTTATATTTCGACAAAGAAAAGCAATTGAAACCAAAAGTGACAAAGTTCAATTAAAGAACCGAGGGAGATAGTTTGTACTCTAAATGTTATGTTTAATTTGATATCAATTTAGCTAAAAGTATTAAAAACTAAATTACCGTCCAGGATTTGACAGTTGCTGGCTGTATCTTTAAAAATGGAGCATCTGTGGACAAATTTAATATTCACAATCAAAATTATAAACATTAAAATGCTATATCTTTTAGCGCCAATTTGATCAAACTTTATTAGGAGTATATGAAAATAATAATAATGTCTTAAATATATTTGCATAAACGAAGCCTTATGAAAATGGAGATTTATAGCTATGTTTAATATTGTAATGTGCATTAAGGAATGCTTTGGACTATGGAGCTTTTTTCATTTAATCGTATGGGTAAATAGAATATTCATGTTTTATTATTGTCCATTGATTGATTACTCTATTTGTCGCTACGAGGTTCAATTTATGTGGAACATTGCAGAGAACAAAATTTTGTAAGAAGCACCCCCCGGGGAACACTTGCAGGAGAATGAAAGGTACTTCCTGAGGACGCAAGTAACATCAATAATAAAAACTAACGTCTACCAGTTAAGATATGATCTGACTGGATCTCAACTATCATACAAGTGGTGTAACACGCGCAATAGTAGTTGAACTTAAGAAGAAGAAGAAGCTATGGTCTGGCTGGATCTCAACTATCATACAAGTGCTGTAACACCCAAAATAGTATTGAACTTAAGAAGAAGAAGAAGCTATGGTCTGGCTGGATCTCAACTATCATACAAGTGCTGTAACACCCAAAATAGTAGTTGAACTTAAGAAGAAGAAGAAGCTATGGTCTGGCTGGATGTCAGTCATCGGACAAGTGGTGTACCACCCGCAATAGTAGTTGAACTTAAGAAGAAGAAGAAGCTATGATCTGGCTGGATCTCAACTATCATACAAGTGCTGTAACACCCACAATAGTAGTTGAACTAAAAAAAAAAACTTTCTACTGATCCAACTATCATAAATCTTAACACCCACAATAATAGTTGAACTTAAGAAGAAGAAGCTATGGTCTGACTGGATCTCAACTATCATACAAGTGGTGTAACACCCACAATAGTACTTGAACTTAAGAAGACGAACTTAAGAGGGCTTAAGTGAAGTAGTTAATTATAAAGCTTAAGTTGTATGAACTACTGGATTACATTACTAGATAGATACTACTAGATCGCAACCACCATCAACCAATAATCTCGGCATAGTGGCTCTTAATGCACTGATAACTTCTTTAGCCCCACTATGATTAGAAACCGAATGGAAAAAAAAACGTTATTAAAAAGAGACAAACGTCTATACAATGTCTAACGTGCGAGAAAATGAGATAGAATACATTATATAGTGTTGTTTCTTGTATTCGAAATCTCTTCATTGTTTACTACTCTACCTGATACTTGTTCTGGTTCGAGGATTGTATGTCTATTAGTACAAAGCCTTAGGAAAAGACATTGTTTGCAGTATTGCAGGCTGGCATGACAGCGATAGACTATCTCAGTGGTTACCGCATTTTTTTATTTATCTTTAATTGTCACAGATTATTTACCTCTATCTACATCTTTCTTTGCATCACTATTTTCATTATCTAGTTGTAAATTTTGGAGAGGTAGTTGCGCTAAATCTGTCGGCTTTGTTTCTTTCACAGCTGTTGATTTTGTCTTCTCAAGAATATCCTCTTTCGAGTCCTTTTCAAAATTCTCGGCTTTTGTGTTCTCGTATATAATTTTTTCCTTCAACGGCCTTCTTATCTGCAATTATAATGAAGACTACATTTATTTATGTATTAGTTCTTGTTATATTAATAAATATTAAATCAGTTTTATTTCTACAAACACTCACAAGATTAGTCTCACAATTGTCATTTGTATGGACAGATTGACGATGTGCTTCACTAACTTATGGTTTTGGACTAAAAATATGACCGCAGCAGAATCAGTATGAATGTAAGTTTTTGAGACATATCTGTTTGTTACAATTTTTTGGCAGACCCTTGTTAGGATAAAGCGAAAATTTAAAATAGTGCTATGTCAATATCGACTTTCCTGAAGTGACCCTTGAAACGATAGGGTACAGAGTGACTGATATATACTCTACAATTAAATCAAAATTACTTGATCAGTTATCAGTAAAGGATTGCAAATTAAAATCGCTTACTGTGACTAAATAGACTAAATAGGTCTCAAAGATAAAGTACAAAGAGTAAAGAAGGTATTACTTTATGACGGTTTGGGAAAAAAGTTTTGAAACTATTAATGAAAATTTACTAATTACTCTGCTGTAATAATTTATTCAGTCAATCTATACTTCCTTGTATAAATAAGTTAACAATATACGAATCCGTTAATTAAAGTGTATTTTAGTTCTAATAAACTAAGTTCATCAAAACGGAAAGATAACAGATAAATTAAAATGTAAGATTTCGTTGACAGGATTTTGCATGATTATTTCTTCAGCATTTGAATTAATTAAAATCAAAATACTCACAGGAAACGCCATATTAGATTCTTGAATAACATATCCATCCAAGACATGTGTTAAAATTTGCTGCTCGCAATTAATTTCGTTTTTCGGTTGTACTTCTCTCGTTGAACTCTCATTGTCTTGTTTTAAACCTGATTTATTCAACTCTTCCTGTTGATCTTTCAACGTCCCGAGATTGTTATTTTCATTTTTCACTTCAATTAACTCTATTTTTATAACGTCTAATACTTTAACTTTATTTAATTCCTCTTCGGGTTTATCTAATGGTTTCGTATCTTGGGTTATGTTATTTAGAACCATTTCTTTGTCGTTAAGTACTCTACCTCTAGCTTGAGGGAATACTGTGTTCCTAACGAGTTTGTCTTTTTCGTTTGGGTTTATCGGATATATGTTTTCATTTTTGACAACTAAATTTTCAATTGGCATTGTTTGTTGTCCATTGTCGACTAGTTTAACAATTTGAGCACCGCTATTAGTTAGTTGTAAAATTGTTTTTTGGTTTAAAGCGTTACTTTCGGTATGAGCTATGTTTATTCCGCTTGATACGGTAACATTTTTCAAAGGTACGTTACTTTGTTTCGGTGTTTCAATAACAGATACACTAGGACCGATTATTGATATTTTCTTTTGTATCTCATCAGGAGATTCACTCTTTCTTTTTCTATTTCCTTGTGTAGCAAGCTTGGTTTCTGTATTATTTATGTTTACTGTTGAGATTTTAGTCGGGATATTGTTAATTCTATTATCTTTGGTCCGATTATTATTGTTGCTTTGTATATTTTGCATCTGAGGAATGGGCTGTGTTAAAACACCTATATTTGGCACATTATGTCTATACTGCGGTCGAGGTTGTATCGGCCTATATGCGTAATTGGGAAGACTTCTTAAATTAGATACGCTTGTGGTGACAATTGTGGGTTTGTTGATAGATCCACTTGGAACCGTCGGTATAGATTCTAAAACTTTTGCTACAGTTTGTATTTGTGCAGAATTTGTGTAAGGTGGTTGTATAATACGTTGTATATTGGCTGAATTATTATGTATCTGGATTGGACGTTGTTGGTTTGTAGCAGAAGCAAACGTTTGTCTGACATTTTGCTGCATGTTTGGCATACTTTGTGTATTCACTACTTGTCTTATATTTGCATTGACAGCCATCTGAGGACGATTACTCACGTATCCTGACCTATGTAGTTCGATCGTTTGTTGAGGTATTTGATTATGAACTTGGTTAAGAGCTAGATTCGGTGCAGCTTGTCTATTTGGAACAATTTGTTGCGGTATTTGTCCAAAATTATTAATGTGAGTATGTCTTTCAACTAATCTCTCATTCTGAATGACATTTTGTACATTGGATATATTATGAACATTTGGCAAACCTTGCATAACGTTTGGAGCCAAGTTCGTAATTTGCACTGGCCTCTGCTCCTGAGGGTTTTGTGGCAATATTTGCTGTTGTACTTGGTATGGATAATTATGTATATAAACAGAGTTAGGGTCTATCTGCTGTTGATAGTAATTGTTTGGCACTTGTTGGACATATATCACTTGATTTTGCATTCTGTTTTGAATCCATGGAGGTGGGTTTTGTGGGTTAATAAAGATTGTTTGATTTGGTTGTATTTGATCTCCTGTAATGTAAAATTATATAATTAGCTGCATATAATCAAAATCATTTTTAAAATCTAACTTATGAAACTCTTGGATTAGACTGAAGAGACAATTATGCTGGTCCTTACCAGGCTGTACGAGGATCTGTGTATCGTAGACTAGCTTCACAGGACACAGTACCATTTGCTGCGTAATAGGTTGTTGATTTCTGTAAATAAAACGGTTTGATACTTATTCCTAAGTATGTAGAATTCTTCTTGAAGCATATGAAGACTATTTTAACACTACAACTACATTTGTACATTGCAACTGTATCTTATACCACAAATCAAAAACCTCGTGTTAGCTGTTAATTCCTCGGCTGATTTTTTAAAACCCAGATCTCCAAATATGGATCATACTTTTAAATATCAAGTACATTTTTTTTATTATAATTTTACATTAAATAATTTGTTATTGTTGAGGTTTTTTAATTTTGCAATAGATCTCATGTTTGTTAAAACTTTATGCTGCCAACAATCTGATGACCATTGCATCATGGGGTCTATGGGAAGCTTAAACCTTTACGGTTCTGGACAACACATCTAAAATGTATTTTATTGTTATACGGTTTTTTTTTCATTAAAATTTTATTTAATGTACTGCGAAATGGGTGACTATCTATACTAATATTATAAAGAGGTAAAGTTTGTGAGTTTGTGACGTTGTAGGGGGTAATCTCAGGAACTACTAAACCAATTTCTTTTACCAATATAAAGCCACGTTATTTGTGAGTGTCATAGGCTATATATCATCACGCTAAGGGCAATATGAGCGGAGCTACAATGAAAAATGTTTTAAAATCGGGGCTTTTTTTCCTTTTGAGAGCTTCCGCTGCGTCTTAGCCCAAAATAACTATTCCACGCGTGCGAAGTCGCGGACAGAAGCTATTAACTAATTATATTATCTATAATCTATACTAATATTATAAAGAGGTAAAGTTTGTGAGGTTGTAGGGGATAATATCTGGGGAGTCGGAGAAAAATGGTCGAACGAAAACGTTTCTTACGAACGCTGCCTTTATTATGAGATATATATTATTGACTTCTAGAGGAAAGTTGTAGCTTGATAAAGCCTATTACCGCCCAACGAAGTGGGCACGGATCGGCTAGTCAGATAATAAACACACATCTTCTTCTATACATATAATAAAAATGAAGTGTCTGTATGTAATATCAAAATAACATTTTTTTACTGATTCGGTATTAAAGTATACACGCCACTGATAACAAAAATGTAGTTCGTAATTTGATATTTATCTGTCTGTCTGTTTGTTCCGGATAATGTCCGAACCGGTTGGACCGATTTTGACTGGAATTTCACTGGCAGATAGCTGAAATTCAAGCGAGTTACTTAGGCTACTCTAAATTAGACTAGCTGTTAACCGTGGCTTCACCCGCAGTGCTATCTCCAAAACGGTTCGCCATATTTTTACGGGACTTTCACTGGCAGATAACTGACAACATAAAAAGTAATTGAATCTATTTTAATTTAGATTAGCTGTTAACTGTGGCTTCATCCGCAGTGCTATCTCCAAACCGGTTGGACTGTTTGTTACGGGACTTTCACTGGCACCTAACTGACCTTAAAGGAAGTAATTTAGATTATTCTATTTTAGACAAGCTATTACCCGCGACTTCGTCCGCACGAAATTTAGCAAAAATATGTTGTTCACTGTAAACATGTGCGTAAAACGTGCGTTATACTGGACTCCAAGAATAAATATAATCGAAATTCATGTAATTTGAATTATATATCTTTTTGGTCATTTTGGCGGCCATTTTGTTTTATATACCGCGCTTTCGTCTACATAACTCACTAACCATAGTAACATGTAAGAATATTGTATCGAGTTCAGTGAGCATTATTTAAATTATCGTATATTAAAAACTGCTTAGACATATATAAAGTTTTATATCTTGATTTATATTTATGCAAGATTTCAAGACGTTAGCTCGTGCATTGTTTACAATTCAACATTATAATTGTTAATAGTAATTTTGAAGATGAAAGGGGTCTTTCTAATAAGATATTAGGCCATAAACGTATTGCCATATTATTAATATGGGCGTATTATATCATTATAATAATATATTTAAGTCATTGTTTCATTAGTTACTTATACAGTGTAAGTGAGCACTGAGGTAGTTATATGGTGGGTTAAGGTTTCCAAATATGTTGTTAATGATAAACTTCATTTGACACACTGTTAGTATTTATATATCTAATGTATACGGTACATGTTACTGTAAGTGGCGTGCGTGTCGTACTTACAATTGTCTTTAAAGAGCATCTCTATAATTGTACATGGTCTCACAATTTTATATTTCTTTAATACGATTTTAAAAAACGCGTGCGGCGCTGCGTGTACTACTAGTCTATAAATGTACTATGGTATTGGACATTATTTATTATCCATTACTAAGGGAAGCAGACATGTTTAAACGTATTTCTGTTACAATAATGGTGATATTTTCTACAACGACTAGCAACCATCCCGGCAAGAACGAAGAAGTTCGAAAGCTCCTATTTTTGTCGTACTGTGAAGATGTGGAATCGTCTCCCAGCCAGTGTGTTCCCTTCCTCTTATGACATGGGGTCCTTCAAACGAGGCGTGAAGAAGCACTTTTGCAGGTCGGCATGATAGCGATGACTGCCATTGCTATTTAACATTGACAGTCGCCGCTGTTTATAGACTGTACTGTACTTTGCATCAGGTACAGTACAGTCATTTTGCTGAACCAGTTTAAAAAAGAAAAAAAAAACGACTAAATAGCAATGTAATCACACTACTTAGCCCTTAGCATACTTTTAAAATTGACTTAAAAGGCTTAATTTATTTTAAAGATAAATTTAAGTGGAACGTGTTAACATGGTCTAACTTTAGACCATTGAATTTTTAAGTTACTTCTCTTTTTGATTAAAGGTGTATTATATTTACCAGTATTATATTTACGCGCGACAAAAACAAACAGTTGTTTGTGCGATTTGATTTACGAAACGTCTATTAGTGGCATAATATTTTTTTTTCTAAAATAAAAGGATCCCAAGGTTACTCTTTATAACATCAGCTATCTGCTGAGTCCATCGTAATATATCTATATTAATATTATAAAGATGAAGGGTTTGTTTGGTTGAAGCGCTAATCTCAGATAGGTACTACTGGTCCGATTTGAAAATATTCTTTCAGTGTTATATAGCTCATTTATTGAGGAAGGCTATATATCATCACGCTGGGACCAATAGGTTACGAATATTTATTTATTCATATATAAGTAGTGATTTTTAAATGTTTTTGACGTGATAACGTCTTATAAATCGATGAACGCCGGCTGCACGCACTAAAAAGCATGACTCTTTGTCACGTTCCGTCTGAGCCGAGCGTGCAAGCGAGAGCGTGGAACAAGCGATAGAGAGGCGCGATCGGCCTTAGCGTTCGCATCGTGACGCATCGCGCTATCTATATATAAGATTAATCAATTAAATTCATAAAAGTATGACATTTTTCATTAATTTTTTTTTTGTAACGTTATCTGGTTAAATTATCGTCCGTAAACCGACTTTACAGACAACCAATTTTAAATAATATTTACGTATGTATCTAAAGTGGTACGACTTTCCATTGACGTCCGTCGAATTTAGGGTTGGGATGAGGAGGGGAGTTGGGGGAGGTGTACTACCCACCCCTTAAAAGGAAAAGTTGCAGAGTAATTTCTTTTCGCAAGTCCAACCTAACTTAAACGAACCGAGACGAAGCTGTTTTGTTTTCTTAAAAATCATCAAGTTGCTAATATACAAAACAAATTGCGCTCGCCGACCGCAAATGACACTGACACATGACGTAATTCTTTTTTTTTACATTCGGTTTCAGCAATTTTGCACGACGTTTTACACCACAAACAATATACTGGGCATAAGTTAAAACAAGTTTGGTTATCAATCGCGTAATATAACATAAACAATGAGTACAAAATATAATTATTTTGTAAATTTATATAAAATATATATTATATTATATAAATGTTACCGAACGTATGACAATTGAACCGTAGGTAAAACGAAACGTTCAATGGCAAGAATTCTATATAATCTGTGGTATACATTGCATAAATATTGCAAAAATAATTGATTTTAAATTTTTTGAAGTTATACTTCTTTTGGCGCGTTAGGGAAAAATGATAAGAGTAAATTTTTAAAATGCGCGCGCACACCGTCACGAAAAACCGACACCCAGAAGTTAACATTTTAGGTATAGTCAACATTTTATTTCTTTGTATTTGTTGTTTGTATTTCTTTGTATTAAAACTTTCAATGTATTAAATACCTTTTTTCTATTGTTAGTGTCGTTTTTTTTACAAACGTAGAATAAGGCGTAAGATAAAATTTTTGAAAAGTATTTTATCTTGTTACGCCAAAGAAGTATAACTTCTAACGCGTGTACATAAGTACACAGACACTTTTTTTTAACTCAAAAACGACTCGTCTCAGCGTGTTGAAACTTTGCGTGTGTGCTTATCAACCGCCAACTCCCCGGACGTCAATGGAAAGCCAAGCCTCTAGACTAGTCATACTCAACCTTATTTTTAAAGGAACCATAAACACGTTTCACTCATGGTGTCGCGGTCCGCAAACTACAAATATTTATGTTTTAAATTACAAAAAAAAACCTAATTTCAAATTAACCACGTACCATTAATGTAGTGAAAAACTATCTGGGATCTATTTCATTTACTCGGCGTGCTCATAGTTTTTGTGACGGGCACGAAATTTAAAATAATTGAATATAAAGTATAATCGGGTGGGCCAACCACAAAGATCCCGCAGGTTGAGTATCGCTGATCAAAAGAGCCGCAGCTTCACATCCAAAGAGCCGCATGTGGCTCGCAAGTGGTCGCCGACCTCTGGTTTAGACAGCGAATCTATGTGTTGTTGCAATCAAGGTAACAATCTAAGCACTTAATTCCCAAAGCTGTCCAGGTAGACCCCAAGGGGTCTACGGGAAACTCGACGGGGATCTACGTTGGCGTAATAAAAAAATGGGGCTTCCCCTCCCCTTCCACTTTCCTCTTCCCTTCCTCCACCCCTCCCCCTCCCTACACAGGCTGGCAACGCACTTGCGACTCCCCTGGTGTTGCAAGTGTCTATGGACGGTGGTGATCACTTACATCAGGTGACCCAACTGTTCGTTTGCCTCCTATGATATAAAAAAAAAAAAAAAAAGCGTGGGTCCATGAAAATGTATCTACTTTCGATAGTGAAGAACAAAAATGTTGGCTTGACTTCACCGATCAATGTAGGCAGATAATATTTTAAGAAGCTCAGCGGTTGTTACTTGTAGAAACTTGCGTATTCCATATTCAGTACAACGTCTCGAGATTTGTAATTAGTTAGATCTAATCTTCACATTTTTGTCTAGTTTTGGGAATATGGTAGAAATGTAGATGCAGGGGGTCCACTGGAACCATCTAAATTTTGAAAGTGGTTTATGAAAAAAAAGTCTGGGGACCCCTGGTCTAAGCAGAGGTTCAGCCACGGTGGCTCCCTTGAACTTGTTGCCAAACGACGAAGTGCCTTAAGCACTCGCCTTAGTAGGGCGATGAAGTTATGAAGGCCATTCAAGCCAAAAGCGTGGACAGTCCAAAAAAAAAGTTTGTATGTACTTATGTACACGCGTTAGAAGTTATACATCTTTGGCGTAACAAGATAAAAATCTTTTCAAAAATTTTATCTTTCGCCTTATTCTACGTTTGTAGAAAAAACGACACTAACAATAGAAAGAAGGTATTTAATACATTGAAAGTTTTAATATAAAGAAATACAAACAACAAATACTAAGAAATAAAATGTTGACTATAGCTAACTTCAGGGTGTCGGTTTTTCGTGACGCTGTGCGCGCGCATCGTAAAAATTTACTCTCATAATTTTTCCCTAACGCGCCAAAAGAAGTATAACTTCAAAAAAAAGTTAGCTGTTACCTGCGACTTCGTCCGAGTGGAATTCTGCAAACGATTTCCGTTCAGTACAAACGAACGCGTGAGTTTAGTTTATTATATATTGCACGTATAATAAACAAACGTATTGTCGGTCTGTCAGGAAAACCAATTACCACTATATAAGCACTATTTGTCTGAACAGAGCTTCGCCCCTACAATAACTTCAACATAGAAATGAGCATCCGATTAACGACGTGACGCGACGTCTTGCCTTTATAGGCCGAACTCTCTAATAGGGTGGCGCTAGTGTTGATGTTCCGGTTATCTCGAACGTGTTGTAGCGATACCGGAAGTAGATGTTTAAATCATTTGAATATCATTTTTGAAGTGAAACTTCTCATGCGACTTCCAACAAGGTTGCGTTAAACGTTTAACGCTACCATGGAGGGGGTATGAAAGCACTGTTGCGTTAAACGTTCAATGCTCCTGGGGAGGGGGAATAGAAAGAGACAGAGCGAGAAAAATAATCAAACATTTCGTATCTTACTCTAGTTATCACAATCCCATTGTAAATGTTATAGATTTGGATATTTCTCCACTCGAAAATGATAATTAAAAGATGCGATCAATTGTGAATTGTAAGCAATATTAATAAAGTTTGTCTTAAAGAAACAATATGATTTCACTAAAAGTCAATTTCTAGCCCTTCCTATTTTCATTTCCACATTACAAAGTTTCACTTCTTCCGCGCGGAGGGACTCCACGCACTATATTTTTTTTTAGTTCACAAGGATCCCTAATTATAAAACAAAAGTAGCCTGAGTTATATTACATCGTTATAAGTAATAGTTATAGCATAATGTTTAAAATGGCTGACGTGGTGATTATGTGCATAACTTCCTTCGGGAAGAGGCATATGACTATTGGCCCTATAATATGCCGACGTGGTAATGTAAAATTTATAATAGACGCAAGCAAAGCGACGGGGCACATGTAGTGTAATAAATAGTGATAGATTCTATGTATTAATTTGAATGCAAAAAATCTTTGCCCAACAGTGGGCGGCGATCACAATTAACATCTGATAAACTTACCCCAATTGACTTTCCTGGCATATCGGTTGCTGCATCTGTAACAGATGGTTTTAATTTTACAAAAACAAAATGTTGTGTCTTTATAACCATACGATAGAAGTGACGTAACCTTGGAATGTTGTGGGTTTTATATTTTATTCATAGTCTTGTGTTATTTGGCTCTATATTTTGTAATATTGGTGGCGTTTTACGTTATATAGTTCGGTTATTGTGCACGCGTGAAGTGGATGGAAAATAATACGACGGAGTATGAATGCTGACTTGTCACCACAACTCCCTGGAAAGTTCTAACAAGGGGGCCGCCATCTTGTTACCTAATTTATTGAAATGTTCGCAAGAAACTTGTAATATAATTAGATACCTACTCTACAATGGCAGTAATAATGTACCAGAGGACTGGTTGCCAAAAACAGAACAAAAAAAAATTGTAGAATTTCGTAGACGTTTATGTGTAAATAAGTTTTTTTTTTTTACGAATTTATATTAAATTCGCACAATGTATACAGTTGTAATCATTACATAGTATAAAACAAAGTCCCCTACCACGTCTGTCTGTCTGTCTGTTCGCGATAAATTCAAAAACTACTGAACGGATTTTCATGCGGCTTTCACCAGTAGATAGAGGGATTCACGAGGAAGGTTTTGGTATATAATTTGTCAAGGATTTTTTTATAATGAGGGCGGGACAACGTCTGCCGGGCCGGCTAGTATTACACTAATTATATACAAACACATATATATACATCTATATTTAAACATATAAAATACTACGTTCATGATAAAACCTCTAATCAAATCAAATCAATCTTCTAGTAACATTCAGTCTTTGTTTCACTAAAATCGGTTGGGTCTATCAAAAGTTATTGTAATTTTAATGACGATTCGACTTAAGTACGAGAGAAAAGTAAATAACGATTAGACAGATGCCTTTATTAACCACTGTTTTGTACAAACAAACATTCGTTTTTGGTAGATGCACAAAGAGGGGCGTCATTTCCAGATGTCACCATCGTTCACATATCGATACATCCTATAATCTATACTAATATTATAAAGAGGTAAAGTTTGTGAGTTTGTGATGTTGTAGGGGGTAATCTCAGGAACTACTGGTCCGATTTGAAAAATTCTTTTCAGTGTTTGATAGCTCATTTATCGAGGAAGGTTATAGCTACCATCACGCTAAGGCCAATAGGAGAAGAGCACCAATGAAAAAAAAATCAAAATCGGGTTTTTTTCCTCTTGAGAGTTTCCGTTGCGCGTTAGCGTTAGCCCAAAGTAACTATTCCACGTGAACGAAGTCGCGGGCAGAGGCTAGTAGATTATACATTAAAACCCTCTTGGCATGGTGCTTGAACTAATTATCCGGCAAATCGGTAATGTTATTTGCAACTTTAAAATCTAACATTCCCTATACATACTTATCTGTTCGTGTGTTCCAGTAGTTCCACTTGAGAGTGTGGAAGCCAGTTCCTCTAGATTTAGAATCTTTACCATATTAGAGCACATCAAACACTACTATAAATTATTTAAAAAAAAGTGTGTGTGTACTTATGTACGCGCGTTAAAAATTATACTTCTTTGAATTCAAGATAAAAATCTTTTCAAAAATGTTATCTTTCGCCTTATTCTGCGTTTGTAGAAAAAAAAACACTAACAATAGAAAAAAGGTATTTAATACATTGAAAGTAGGGGTGTGCGAATAATTCGAACTTACGAATTATTCGTTCCGAATCGAATATTAATATTCGATTCGAGACTCGAATCGAATAATTCGAAAATTCGAATAATTCGAATTTTTTTCAGGGTTTCTTATTTTCAATTTTCGAATAAAAATTTAACAGTCAATATACATTTTATTTAAACCATGAAATATAGTTACACAAATAGAACAAATTTCCAACTTTTTTATTTTTTTTTTCTGTATTCTTGAAATGTTAATAAATAACTTATAAAAAAATGGATGGTAAAAATATTGATTGCCTTTTTTTTACGGCACTTCAAAAAATTACCTGAAATTCATGCTTCTAGACTAGAATACCCCCTTAATTCGCGAATTATTCGAAAACTTTCGAATTATTCGAAATTTTTACGAATTATTCGAAATTTTTCGAATTATTCGAAGAATTTCGAATAATTCGAAAATTCGAATTATTCGATTCGAATTTCGAAACGAATATTGATATTCGATTCGATTCGATTCGAACGATATTCGCACACCCCTAATTGAAAGTTTTAATACAAAGAAATACAAACAACAAATACAAAGAAACAAAATGTTGACTATAGCTAACTTCAGGGTGTCGGTTTGTCGTGACGGTGTGCGCGCGCTTCGTAATAACTTCAGGGTGTCGGTTTTTCGTGACGGTGTGCGCGCGCTTCGTAATAACTTCTGGGTGTCGGTTTTTCGTGACGGTGTGCGCGCGCTTCGTCATAACTTCTGGGTGTCGGTTTTTCGTGACGGTGTGCGCGCGCTTCGTCATAACTTCAGGGTGTCGGTTTTTCATGACGGTGCGCGCGCTTATCGTAATTACTTCAGGGTGTCGGTTTTTCGTGACGGTGTGCGCGCGCTTCGTAATAACTTCAGGGTGTCGGTTTTTCGTGACGGTGTGCGCGCGCTTCGTAATAACTTTAGGGTGTCGGTTTTTCGTGACGGTGTACGCGCTTCGTAATAACTTCAAGGTGTCGGTTTTTCGTGACGGTGTGCGCGCGCTTCGTAATAACTTCAGGTTGTCGGTATGTCGTGACGGTGTGCGCGTGCTTCGTAATAACTTCAGGGTGTCCGTTTTTCGTGACGGTGTGCGCGCGCTTCGTAATAACTTCAGGTTGTCGGTATGTCGTGACGGTGTGCGCGCGCTTCGTAATAACTTCAGGTTGTCGGTATGTCGTGACGGTGTGTGCGCGCTTCGTAATAACTTCAGGGAGTCGGTTTTTCGTCACGGTGTGCGCGCACTTCGTAATAATTTCAGGTTGTCGGTATGTCGTGACGGTGTGCGCGCGCTTCGTAATAACTTCAGTGTGTCAGTTTTTCGTGACGGTGTGCGCGCGCTTCGTAATAACTTCAGGTTGTCGGTATGTCGTGACGGTGTGTGCGCGCTTCGTAATAACTTCAGGGTGTCGGTTTTTCGTGACGGTGTGCACGCGCTTCGTAATAACTTCAGGTTGTCCGTATGTCGTGACGGTGTGTGCGCGCTTCGTAATAACTTCAGGGTGTCGGTTTTTCGTGACGGTGTGCACGCGCTTCGTAATAACTTCAGGTTGTCCGTATGTCGTGATGGTGTGTGCGCGCTTCGTAATAACTTCAGGGTGTCGGTATTTCGTAACAGTGTGCGCGCGCTTCGTAATAACTTCAGGTTGTCGGTATGTCGTGACGGTGAGCGCGCGCATCGTAAAAATTTACTCTCATCATTTTTCCCTGACGCGCCAAAAGAAGTATAACTTCAAAAACATTTTATATTTTTTAATTTGATTTCCTAGACAGTGGTCTTAAACTAAAAAAATATGTCATAATTTTAAACGTTTGTTTGCTCAAACGTGCTAATCTCAGGAACTACTGCTCCTAATTCTTACAGTGTTTGATAGCTCATTTATCGAGGAATGCTATTGGCTATATATCAACACGCTAAGACCAATAGGAGCGGAGCACCAACGAATAATGTTTCAAAATCGGGCTATTGTTCCATTTAACAGCTTTCCGAAGTAGCTATTTCACGCGGACGAAGCTAGTATAATATAAAGGTTATTAGGGTTTTAAGAAGCTACTATTTTTTAAGCACTACACGTTAAGCCATGTGTCTTTTCTTGCCGTGACGAAGTGGGGTAAAGTTTTTAGTGTTACTTTTTATTTATTTATTTATTCGAAGGCATATCAATAGCTTTTCATACATAATTCAAAATACAATAATCAACTTAAAGCTAATTAAAGATATTCACTAATAGATAATGAAATAATTACAAGAAGATATTAAGTGCTGATTAAAAATAATAATAATAAAAATAAAGCAAAGTGAAAATTTACATATTACCTACGTAACCTGATCAAAGAATGTTTTGATGGCCGCCTGTTTTGCTCCATTAATTGGAGTATTAAAAAGATATAAAATAGATTCTTTACTTAGTTTATTGCAATTACACAATTATTTCGCAAAAAATAACTATTCTATTTATCATCACATAGTATAAAACAAAGTCTCCTACCGCGTCTGTCTGTCTGTCTATTCGCGATATACGCAAAAACTACTGAACGGATTTTCAAGCGGTTTTCACCATTCAATAAAGTGATTCTTGAGGAACGTTTTGGTATATAATTTGTCAAGAATTTTGTTATAATCAGGGCGGGACAACGTAGTATATTATATATCAATGAGGCACATATAAGTATCAACGAGTTATGACGAAGAACAGTAGACGAATTTAGATATCTATTGGTCCTTACGTAAAAAACGATATTGCAATGTTTTCATATCAAATCTGTAAATATATAATAATCCAATGGCATGATGTTTGTCCACGTTGAATTCCGAAACTACTCAACCGACCTTTATGAAACGTTTGCATTTACGTATAATTTGGTGTAAATTGAGAGATGATAGGATAAATTATTTTTCGATTGATGGCCTTAATATTTTCAAATTACAAATTAATTGATTGCCAATGTTGATTATTGTTATGAATTCTAAAATAAAAATATATTAAGTTACTCTTTATAACATCTGCCAATGAATCCTATATGTGTTTTAAGATAAGAACCAAGTATCTAGATATCTAAGACGATCAAGTACCTATCTAAGAGATAAAATCAAAAAAAATCGAAAACTGTCCTGCGGTTTTTACGAGATGTCAGCACAATGGACACCCATCAGTTGGACAATGTACAGACATGACGATTGTATAGTTTTATTATAGTGTAGGTATATGAATATATTTAAAATTAAATAATTGTCAATATTGATTATTGTTATTAATTGTAAGTTTCATCAGTCTCGAACAGATGGCGCTTTAAATTAATTTGTTGACAGAAAACTGTAGGACCGACTGTTATAGATATCTCATAGATGGCGCCACGTTTTAATTCAACATGTAATTTATTTGTTTTAGTTCATATTTTTAACGTAAATTTAAAATAACGTTCTATGACTACTAAGTACATAGACGACCAAATTTCGTGTAGCAATAAAAATTGAATTCGTTTATTTCTTTGTTATATTATTAATTAGCGTTATAACTTAAGTGTTCCCAATTCCCCCACTCTCCCCTATACTAATGTGAGTTTGTTTGTCACTCTTTCAAACCTAATAACTGACTATCCTGAAATTATGCATCTGTTAATACTGCAAGAGGTACAGAAAACGATATAGGATACTTTACAAAAGAAATGTACTGTAAATGTACAAAACAGCATGCAAGAGTTAGTGTTAATATAAAGGTAGGCTTAGATTTTTATATGCATTAAAAAAAACAAGAATAGGCACATTTTATAGATAGACAAACTATATTTTATAGATAGGCAAACTATATTTTATAGATAGGCAAACTATATTTTATAGATAGAAAAACCATATTTTATAGATAGACAAACTATATTTTATAGATAGGCAAACTATATTTTATAGATAGGCAAACTATATTTTATAGATAGAAAAACCATATTTTATAGATAGACAAACTATATTTTATAGATAGACAAACTATATTTTATAGATAGGCAAACTATATTTTACAGATAGAAAAACCATATTTTATAGATAGACAAACTATATTTTATAGATAGGCAAACTATATTTTATAGATAGGCAAACTATATTTTATAGATAGAAAAACCATATTTTATAGATAGACAAACTATATTTTATAGATAGGCAAACTATATTTTATAGATAGGCAAACTATATTTTATAGATAGAAAAACCATATTTTATAGATAGACAAACTATATTTTATAGATAGACAAACTATATTTTATAGATAGGCAAACTATATTTTACAGATAGAAAAACCATATTTTATAGATAGACAAACTATATTTTATAGATAGGCAAACTATATTTTACAGATAGGCAAACTATATTTTATAGATAGGCAAACTATATTTTATAGATAGGCAAACTATATTTTATAGATAGGCAAACTATATTTTATAGATAGGCAAACTATACTTTATAGAAAGGCAAACTATATCTTATAGATAGGCAAACTATATCTTATAGATAGGCAAACCATATTTTATAGATAGGCAAACTATATTTTATAGATAGGCAAACTATATTTTATAGATAGGCAAACCATGTGTTATAGATAGGCAAACTATATTTTATAGATAGGCAAACTATATGTTATAGATAGGCCAACTATATTTTACAGATAGGCAAACCATATTTTATAGATAGGCGAACTATATTTTTCCTAGCTCTGTAGAGACATGAAATAAATTAATAAAAAGCGCAGACATAGTCACAGGTATCGGCTGTTGATAAAGATTTATAAAAATTGATTACGAGTTATGTATCTAAAACAAAGACTAGATAAAAAAAAGCATTTTTTTAAACTTTGTGTGTTTGTAGTACCTATATTTGAACACGTCAATTTCAAAAACTGCTAGACGAATTTTCATGCCGTTTTCACTAATTTATTGAACGTAGCTTGCGATTGAGATTGAGGGCTTGAGATTTAATTCATAAAAATCGTCTCACGGAAATTTTATGAGACAACGAAGATTAATACGGTTCGTAGAAACGTCAAAAGATGGCGCTTATTCATTATTTTTTCAACACTTCGTGTTACGATCGTAAGCTATAGTTTCAGAGCGAAATACGCTTTTTTATTCGTGTCTCCAAATTTATTACTCCAAGCGACATACATAGAGAAGCATTAGAAGTCAAAAATAAACTGTGTTTTACGAAAGTGTCTTCTTTTTGGCAACCAATCTTCTAGTAGATTATTACTGCCATTGTCGAGAAGGTAATTATATTACAAGTTTCTTGCGATCATTTCATTTAACTAACAAGATGGTGGCCGTTGTAGGAGCTTCGGCTCACTACTAGAACATTCCAGACTAACACAGACAGCGTAATAATAAGACTTGGAGAGTGTAAAATAGACTGTTTATTAAAATTATCATAAAAGCTATTTATACAGACATGCGACATTTCATTTATGTGTTCAATTGTTTGAACGATATTCTATTTACAATATGTACAAAAGTTTCAGCCAGTCTGCCAGAGAGGATGACATTCTCGGTAGCTACACCGTCTTGTTAGAACTCTCCAGGGAGTTTTTATGGCAAGTCAGCATCTGAGGTATTGTTTCCGATACACTTCTCTTGTACACAATAACCAAACTATATTGTGTGAAACACCACCGACATTACAAAATATAGAGTAGAATAGCACAAGACTATGAATAAAATATAAAATCCACTACATGACATTCCGAGATCCCGCCGAAACCTATCACGAATTTATCTTATATATATACTTAAAAAAAATACAAGCACGTAGTCATCTTCTATACATAACTAGTCTGGCCATAAATACTGTTGCATACAAAACTTTTATTTTTTTCAACTTTTTGTTTATTTTGAGTTTGGAACACGTATATTGTTGTAAAAACTTCTTTCGATTTTGCGCCATTTCACATACTTTTTCGTGTTCATTATCAAATTACAATATGGAATGGGATGTTGAAGAAAGTAGGATTGCAGTGATCGCCTTGCACAAAGTGGGTATGGAGCCGTCGGTCATATTCGTATATCGTACTATCAACAGATACGACAACACTTCCTCTGTCGAAGACCAGAAAAGATCGGGGAGGCCGCGTGCTGTTAGAACTACAAAGGCAGTTAATGCTGTTAACGCCAGAATTCGTCGAAACTCCATTAAGAAGCAAAAAATCTTATCGTGAGAAATGAAGATTCCCGCTAGGACTCTGTCGCGTATCATAAAACAAGACCTGAAGCTCATTTATCGTCGATATACAGGACATGCCCTAAATCAATCTTTACAATTAAAGAGAGTGGATCGATCAAAACGCCTTCTGTCTCGATACGCAGATGAAAGGCACAGAAATATCCTCTTTACCGATGAAAAAATTTCACAATTGAAGAACACTACAATAAGCAAAATGATAAAGTGTACGCTCACAGTTTTAAAGAAGCTGCTCAAGTGGTTGGAAAGGTGCAACGTGGTCATCATCCTGCGTCAGTGATGGTTTGGTGGGGCGTGTCTTATCAAGGTGTCATAAAACTACATTTTTGTGAAAAAGGAGTGTAAACTTCAGCCAAAGTGTATCAAGATACAGTCTTGGATCAGTAATACACTTTTTAAAAATATACCGTGGACTTTCCAGCAGGACTCTGCACCTGGTCACAAGGCACGAACTACCCAAGCCTGGATTGAAACCAACATTCCGGACTTTATAAGAGCTGAAGACTGGCCTCCATCTAGCCCAAACCTCGACCCTTTAGACTCCAAATTATGGTCAGTTTTAGAGAACATGGCCTGCTCTAAACGACACGGCTACATTGAGTCTCTTAAAAAATCTTTGGAGCAAGCTGTGGCGAAATTTCCCTTGGAAACAGTGCGTAATTCCATAGATTCGTGGCCAAACAGATTAAAGGTTTGTATAAAAGCCAAAGGTGGTCATTTCGAATAGAATTTTATTTTTTATTTTTGCTGAGACTAATAAATATATAGATTTTAATAATATTACATTACTTACTTACACTTTTGTCGTGGTAGAGGCACGCTGAAACTATTACTGGATTCAGCATAAATGGGTCGGCTCGCCCGGGGTAGTACCACCCTCTCACAGAAAATCGACGTGAAGTAACAGTGCTTGCATTGTTGCGTTTCGTTTGGTCAGTGAGAGCGCCGGAGACCCACCTCCCCTCCCCTTCCACTTTCCTTCCTCCCCCCCCCCCTCCCTACACAGGCTGGCAACGCACTTGCGACTCCCCTGGTGTTGCAAGTGTCTATGGACGGTGGTGATCACTTACATCAGGTGACCCACCTGTTCGTTTGCCTCCTATGATATAAAAAAAAAAAAAAAAAAACTTACAACAAAAAATTCATTTTCATTTGTAACAGAACTTATAGCCGGACTAGGTATAATAAGAATGTAACTCTAACGTGTTTGTACTTTTTAGATTCTTGTGAAAAAAAATATTATCTAGGAATAAGAATAAAATACATTTTAACCATTTTTAGTCTGTCTGTATGTCTGTTTGTTTGAACACGCATCACTACTAAAGTACTGCGTTGCCGATAAAACCTCAAAATAATCATAAAGCATATCCACGAGTAACATTTAGTCTTGCTTTCATTAAAATCGGTTCACTCTATCAAAAGTTATTGTAATTTTAATGACGACTCGACTTAAGTACGAGAGAAAAGTAGATAAGTAAATGGACTTAATACATTCAGATGACCTTATTAGTCTCTGTTTCTTTACATTAGGTTCCACGCGGACGTATGACTGGATGCCTTGATGACAGATCTTCAGCTTTAGTGTAGTATCTACACAGACGTGACAGGAAACAGACCTTGATATAGCTTCATCACATTATTTACCTTTATCGAAAAACTCAGATACCTATGGGTATTAGGGTGGACCAAAATAAACCTTTAATTTTTTTTTTAGCTACTACGAAATTATCGTCCAAAATGACGAAAAAAAAATAAAATATTTTTTTTTTTTTTTTAAATATTTTTTATTTAAAAAAAAAAAAAACCCTTTCTTTTTTTAAAATTTTTAATATATAAAAAATAAATTTAAATAATAAATTTTAAACAAAAGATTTTATTATCATACATAATAAAAAAAAAAAATGGCCAACAAAAATGTGACGGTAAATTTTTTCCAACCCATAAAGAAGTTTCACTTCAAAAAATTCTGGTAAAGTTTGAGCTCTTAACATTAATTTTCAGAGGTGTCACATCGTGATTTTCGATTTCCCATTTAAATTACACGGGATTTTTTTTTCGAATTTTGATGTATCTCGACGAGTTATTCTGTGGTAAAAGTAAATACATAATTTTGTAGGAAATTGAACGGCCTACAAAAAAGGTCTGATATAATTTTTCGCTAAATCAACTCGGTTAAAAGTTATTCGCGGTTAAAGTTCAACCTAAAATAATATATGATGACTTTCACAATCTTTTATAGTTTTTTTACAAAAAAATGCCTTAAAGACATAAAACAAGATATTGTTCGTGATTTTTATCATTTTTAAATAATAGCGTAAATTTGCAACAATTGAAGAGTTGAAATTGAAAAACTAAAACAATAAACTTCTCCGTACTCGAAGAAGAAAATTAAAAAGAAAACAAATTACACAAGATTTTGCACGGTAAGCAAAGTTGATGATGAACGGCGCTTAAGGCAGTATTTACATGTAAATAATGCAGGAATGGTGGCGCTTGAATCACCATCTACAGTGATTTTAGCGGTAAAACTTGATTTCTGATAACAAATTAAAAAATAATAGACATAATCACATCAAAAATATTTACAGTACTTCCGACTACATTGAAATCAGTTTTCAACGCTTTCATTCGAATCGTGCTACATAACATAAGTTTTTCTCAATAAATTTGGGAAGTAAAAATGATAAAAATCACGAACACAATGTTGTTTTATGTCTTTAAGGCATTTTTTTGTAAAAAAAAACTATAAAAGATTATGAAAGTCATCATATATTATTTTAGGTTGAACTTTAACTGCGAATAACTTTTAACCGAGTTGACTTAGCGAAAAATTATATCAGACCTTTTTTGTAGGCCGTTCAATTTCCTACAAAATTATGTATTTACTTTAACCACAGAATAACTCGTTGAGATACATCAAAAATGGAAAAAAAAAAAAATCCCGTGTAATTTAAATGGGAAATCGAAAATCACGATGTGACACCTCTGAAAATTAATATTAAGAGCTCAAACTTTACCAGAATTTTTTTTTCGTCATCTTGGACGATAATTTCGTGGTAGCTAAAAAAAAAAATTAAAAGTTTTTTTCGGCCCACCCTAATGGGTATATTATTGGAACCTATGTTCAATCCAAAATTGAGCTATTTTGTTTAAAAAAATTACAACCACCCACTGAGAAAAATACACAAGAGACATAATTGTTAGTGGTTTAACATATGCAATATCAGACACGAAATAGACGTTTGAATTCGTGAGGTTCACATGCCGGCATGTGCGTCGCAGGAATTCGCATATATATGACTAGCTAGCTTAGTTTAGCTTAGATAGATTCGCGAAGATGCCTCCAGGGCAACAGCCCAAGCCGGAATTCGGCCGCTCTACCCCCCTTGAGCTTAAAACAGCGAAGTGCCTTAAGTGCCAAAGTCCGGTGAAGCTGTTTAGGCCCCTCAGGAAAATAGCGTAGTCAGTCGCACCCCTATATGTACTAACGAATTTTCCTGAATTCGTGTACACTTACTAATTTCAATTGGTAGCAATAACACCCTCAGCTGTTCAGCAGGAAATCTGAACCTGCGAAATGTTTTTGTAGTACTACTGTATATGGGAACAATATAGAATTGTGGATTTCTAAGAGTGAAATAGCCAATACGTCGTGAGCTGACGTGGTGATTATGCCCATGCGTTCCTTTGGAAAGAGGCCTATGGCCCTGCAGTGGGATTATACAGGATTATGATGATAATTGTGGGAAATTTGACCAGTCTCATTTGATTTTGACCCCTCGGCTGAGTTTTTAAGACCCAGATTTTAAAATGGTGGATCATGATTATATTTTTTTTAATTTCACGACATAGTAAGTGAATTGTGAATTAAAACCTAACGATAAATTTTCAAAAAAAAAAAGTTCGTTCAAATGATAAGATAATTTAAAAATACATTGTACGTAAAAATGATGATTTTACAATAAATAAATATGTTATTTTACTAAATTTTGTAATAATTAAAGATTTTTTTAAAATCTATGCTGCCAAAAGTCTGTTGACCTGTGCCTCGTGATGTATACATCGGTTTATAAAGCACTTAAACTTTTATGATTTTGGACTGTCCATTGTCCATAATAACTTGGTTCAAGTGGACATTTTGAAAAAGCCTTATCACCATGCTATTCTTCTATCCCAAGTTTTCCTTCACCAAAAATTCCGGCTCATTGCAGAGATTCGAACCTGCGATCGACTCGATATCCGAATATGCGTACCACTGAGCCAAGGGTTCTTCGAAGTAGGTATTATTCATGCTCAAAGACGCTAAACACAATTAAAATTAGGGTAATAATGTAATTCAACATAGCCAAACCCCAAACGTCAGTTCCACCCTCATAAATCATTAAAAAAGTTATCTCTCAGTATTATCTCATATATTTAAAATTTTTATATCAACTGCCAAAGCAATATGACCCTAATTCACTACAAGTTTAGGTCATCATTCAACAGTTTGTAATTTGTCTCCCATTCAAATTAATATATGCGGCTTGGTTTAACTAATTTGAACTTTATGTCTTGATCGACAAGGCTTTAAAATCAGTAAATGTTGTTTTGGAGATAATAATAATCCCTACGGTAAGGAGAAAGGCAGACATTTTATTTTTTTGTGTACACTTTAGTGATGTCATAACGGATATGTCGATATTTTTTTAAATTAGGTTTAACTATTGATTTATAGACTTCTTGGCTGGGTCTTACCCTGTCAGGTAGTGGATTTTATATTTGATTCGTGTTCTTATGTTATTATTTGACTCTATATTTCGTAATATTGGTGACATTTTACGTAATATAGGTCGATTATTGTGCACAAGTGATAATAGAGCAAAATAATACCACGCTGTACGAATTCTCACATGTCACTAGAATTCCATGGAAAGTTCTAACAATGGAGGCACCATTAAAACCAATTAAAACAAGAAACTTGTACTATTATTATCTACTTAACAACGGCAGTAACAATCTAGATTGGTTGACAAATATAAAATTTTAAAAAACTCGATACTTTATTTCGCAATTGTGTGAATCAGAAAAATAGTTGTTTGTAACTAGAAATTAATAAAAATCATACCAAAATTGTCCGTCAGTCAATCAACACATGGTATACCTGATAAATGACCTCACACATGACTGTATTTTAATACATTAACTGGTAACTGGTATATTTCCTTCTGAATCATACATTTAATAGCGTTGTTTGTCAGTACTTATTGCCAACCATACACTTCAGATTATCTCAATATTTATAAATTCAAAGTCGATTAACAACATAGAACATAATACACTTAAATAAAAATGAAATCACAGACCAATTGGTACAGTTAACACACCTTTTTAGACTAGGTTAGTTATATTAATGAGTAATAAGAGAAGTCAACTGTAACGTGTCGTAAAAACAGATACTAAGCAATATAATTATAACTTTTGGCAGATAGATTATTAGAAAAGCCCTATCATTATGCATTATCTGAAAGAAATTATGAAGAATAAAGAAATCCAGTTACACGTAAAGAAAAAATTTCATGATAAAGCAATTTTACCTTGCCTAACATATGGATGTCAGACGTGGTCTCTAAGGAAAGAAGATGAGGAAAAACTTGCAGTGTGCCAAAAGAAAATAGAGAGAAGCATCCTAAACACAAAGATTTCAGACAGAATAGATAATGAAAGTATAAGGAAAAGAAAGAAAGAACGGGCATACGGAAAAGAATAAGACATTTGAAATGGAACTGGGCAGGTCACATATAGGCAGGCAAGACAATTTCAGATGGACAAAAAGGGTAACAGAGTGGGTGCCACTAGGTTACAAGAGAAAATCAGGAAGACCAAAAAAAAGGTGGCGAGATATATTCCATCAAAGATGTGGAGCAGATTGGATGAGAAAGGCAAGGGAGAGGGACCTGTGGAAAAGACTAGGGGAGGCCTACGCCAAAGAGGCGACTTCATTTTAGATAAGGAAGTGGAAAAAAAATTGTATAGAAAAAAAAGTAGAGTAAAGGCTTTTTTTATCATTATGCTATAGTTTTATTACCAAATTTCCATTCACTGTGAACTCAGGATCTCATAGGCTCTCAACTATTATCAATCAAATTGGTTTCCAGGCGTGTAATAATAAGTCATCTTCACTTAGAAATTGAAGCTATTAATCAAACATGAATTACTTTTTTCCAACACCCTTTTATCATCTATTTATCAATATTCATTTTTATAATAAATAATGCAATAATCAAAATTAATAATTTACAAATCAATACTTAATCAATGATTTAGCCCTTGAATCCTCATAATAAAATGTATTAATTTTTTAAATCTCCTGTATCCAAAGAACTAAATCATTATCTAATTCTTAATGATATTAGTTTGTTGTAATCATTTCCATCTTACTACTTGAATTTCATCGATAACGCTCTATGCAACCACTTATAAGTTGATACCCTTCCAAATATTTCTTTATTTGTATCCCAGAAATGATTAATGCATCTAATTACATAATTTCTATTACCTAGTAACCTTCTTTTAGTCCAGAAGTAAATAAAATTTTCATAACACTACTTTCATAAGCTTTTTTCTTACAAAAAAAACCTAAACGTCGAAATTTCATTTAGATTTAACGATTTCCATACTGATATTTGTCATGCAGGTCGTATTATTTTATATTAGTTATCATAACTTATTACGTAGTATTACGTAGTTTATTACGCTTTCACGCCTGAATTACAAATCGATAATCATAGCGTAGTCAGTTCAAAAAAAAAAAAACATTTATAATCATGATACTTTGTATATACGTTTTCAAGGATACAGAAAACGACATAGGGTATCTTTCATTTACAAAAAAAACACTTTACGTGGAAGATAGACTAGAGCAATACAAACACGAACGAATCTGAGAGCAAAAGCAACTAAATAGTAAATAAAAATGTATAGGCGTCAAACAAAATGATATCTTAAGGCTATAGAAGAAATTGAGAAAACGATAAAAAAAAATCTACAAATATTTAAATTTATTATTGATTTTCATTGATAATATGAAACTTAACTTTCTATCTTTCTAACTTCCCAACTTACATCTCCCACTTAACTTCCATTCGCCTCGCTGATCACACGATTTAGTAACGCTTTCGTCACGCATTCACCAGCTTACTCCCCAAGTCAAGCGCGCGTAAAGAAGTTTTACTTCAAAAATCAAAATTTATATAGTAACTTGAATTAATACACCGCTGTCTATCCCAATAGACATACAGTATGATGAAATAAGAAATCAAAACTATCAACGGTTTTTCTATCTTATGTTTCTAAAAAAAAATAGCTTCTTTTAAACATTATTGGTAATAAATAAATTTATCGATACAGGAGACGCACCACTAGAGCTAATATGGAACGCCACGGGGGAACGCCGCGCCGTGTCCCGCCGTATTCTCTAAAAATAAATCCCTGTTAGTGCGACCGAGTACGCTATATACCGTCCGCCATGTTGTTAGAAAGAGACAGCAGAGGAACCGAAAATCTATTCTAAGTATTCTAGTCCCTAACACGAAGAAATAGGAATTAACAAATCGAAATGTGTAAAGAAATATATGACGTGTAAATATTTAGTTATAAAATACATACAAGTAAACAATCTTCTCATAATATACGTCACACTAATGTATAAACAAAGAAATATATTTGTTATTAGACAAAAAAATATGAAATATAAAGTCACAGTAAACGTTTGAGCTCGTACACGCTCTCCGTTTTCAAATAACGTCGTGACGTCACGTACCAAACAAAGATATTTCAGTAAAACAACACACAGAGCATACATTTATATCAATTATGAGCGATATCCGCTCAGATAACACTCAAAAACACAATACGAAACAAGTATACTATAAAAAAACAGTGTAAAAATCTTACCATTATCGTATCCGAGTGTTGTTGCCTTCTTAAAACGTCAAAAAACTATGGAAAACCGATCAAAACGTCACGAGTCGAGTCACTCCGGACATCTTTCGAGCCGAAATGGTTGCACGAATGACATAAAAGATTCAACAGCGGCACGTCGCACTGCTACCACGAACGCGTCGACGATAACGACTCTCGCCGCTCTTGTACTAACTTTGACAACTCATCGTATCGATTTTAAACAAAACGGAGCTATTTTGGTACCAGCCACGCTTAACCAATAATATCGTAGTGAGGAACAACGCTCCGCATTGGACGGAACGTGTTTCGAAATTCAAACACGTTTCATGACCCCAATATCCTCGGATTGAGCCGTTCACACACCACAAACATATATTTATCTCTTTCTAACTTATGAATATATTACGTATAAGAAGTGAGAATGGTATAGCACAATTGCATCTTAAAAGTGGAAGGTTAACAGGAAACGTGTCTCATAAAAATAGTGTTATTATATTGTTAACTCTATTATTGTCAAATACAGACGAGAATTGATTGAAGAATTATTAAGACGGCTGGATAAGATGTCAGGCGTTTAGTATGGCCGATAGTGAATATAAATTGTTCATTTAATTTTGGCCTATTCGTCGGGCGGAATAATAATTATTTAACACATTTATTGTCATTGCTTTATAACTGCTACTTGTATATCGTGTTATAAAACTTGTTATGTAGCTATACTTATGTTATCTTCTTTTAATATAACAGAATAGTTATTTTCAACAATGTTATTTTTACTTTTAACATTGATTAGACTGTCTAGATAATTATTATGTTTTTAGGTAATTTACTATGTTAATTTTTTTTATAATATTTGCATGTTTTATTCATAGAGGTAATTGTTGAAGAGTAAAAATGACTTACTATTTTTTTAAATAACACCATCACAGAGATATAATACTAAATGAAAGAGGTATGAATAGGTACCTACATTTAGGAGTTTTTGGCGGGATTTTCGTTCTCAGGAAGAAACGTTTATTTTTCTTAAGTTATTTTACCTTTTATTGCGTAACTTTGATGACATCTTCCATAATATAACTTTGTTATCATACACAAATGAAGTTTATGGGAAATTATATCACGGGGCACGAATTCTGAGGAGATAAAAAACTCCGTGGAAAATTCCAACAAGTGATCCAACATTTTATTAGTACAATATATATTATTTTGTTGACTTTTATTTTAGATACTAATTAAATGACTACTTACCAAAAAAACGATATGATTCTTTCTTTTTCTTGGAGTTTTTGGCGGGATCTTGGAATGTCATGTAGTGGACTTTATATTTTATTCATAATCTCGTGTTATTTGACTCTATATTATGTAATATTGGTGGTGTTTTACGTAATATAGTTCGGTTATTGTGTACAAGCGAAGTGGATGAGAAATAATACTTAGGTACCACGGAGCATGAATTCTGACTTGCCACAAAAACTCCCTTCCAGTTCTAACAAGTTGATCACCATCTTGTTAGTTCATTAAAATCGCAAAAAAACTTATCGTTTACCTACTCGACAATAGCATTAACAATCGATCGATTGGTTGCCAGAAAGAATAAAAATTGCCAAATAAGTGCACCTACCGTTGGCAAGTGATGCGATTACGTACATACAACAATTGATTTTTATTAATATAGACGTAGATATACATCCTACTGATGGCCTGAAAAAGACACTGGATTTATTTCTTTTACAATTTTATTTTTATAACTATTCCAATGAATTAAATTGAATCTTTATTTCATACATTTCTCTAGAGATATCTGATGTTATTACTATTGCATATGTAAAGTGTATTGTATAATAGCTTTTCAGTGGTGGATTTAAAATAGAAGTCTGGTGAAGCTTTTAAGGCCTTACTAGGCCAATAGCGTAGTCAGTTCGAAAAAAATAAGATTTAGGCTTAGGCTTGTGACGCCCGGGCCTAGGACTGCGGGGTTTTAGGGCCGGCAAAATTGTCGAAATGGCTAAACTTTACAACCGGTAAAATGTCAAAATAATTTTAATTAATAAATAGGTACGTGGATTGCGTTTACTGCGAATTACTGAAACATTTCTATTACTTTTTTTTCTATTATTATTCTATTCTCTAACGATTCCTAAAATGATTTAAATGCAATGTGATTTTTTATCAGATCAATATTGAGCCTCTGAACATAATAATTTATCGAATTTACAAAATTATTAACTTTTATAACGGGAGCTGAAAACTATTTCATAATTGTTAATAACTTCAGTGAGTAACATTAGGTAATTAAATTCTAAAATGTTTTAAATATTTTTTTAAATTCAATTCAACTTTCTGAGAACTCTGCTCCGATGGATTTATTGTGACAATTTGATTAGAGTTAATATTTTTAAAGTCAATAATGGCCCCTTTTAATAGAAATAAAGAAAGAAACTCGAGATTACATGTGAAATGTAGGTACCTACACAAAAAAGTAATATTCATTTTATTGATTTAAAAAATTCTATGAATGTTTTTTTTTTACGTGATAACGTGTTATAAATAGATTCCGTCTGGCTGCAAGCACTGCACGCGCATGACTTATTGTCACGTTCCGTCTGAGCCGAGCGTGCAAGCGTGAGCTTGGAACAGACGACAGAGAAGCGCGATCGGGCTAAGCGTTCGGCTTGTATAGCATCTATCTATATATTAGGTCTTTACCTATGAAATTGCCGTTTTGTATGAAAAAAATTAAACTAATTTTTTTCATGTATTTTTTATTTGTATTAATCGAAGTAATCACCCATGCAATCAATGCATCTTTGCCAACGCAGTGGCAGCTTATTGATGCCCTTCTTAAAGAAATAAGCTGGACGGGAGGCAACAAATTCTTCAAAGGGATTTTGTACTGCCTCTCGGGTATTGAATTTTTTTCCTGCCAAGGAGTTATCCAAATTTTGGAAAAAGTAGGAGTCTGTAGGCGCAAGGTCTGGTGAGTAGGGCGGATGACGGAGAACTTCCAACCCCAGTTCTTGCAACTTGGAGACCGTCTGCCGTGCAGTATGAGGCCGCGCGTTGTGGTGCAGGAGCAGCGGAGACGAGCGATTGACCAATGCTGGTTGGAGATGTGCGAGCTTCTCCATCATTGTGTTCAGTTCTTCACAGTACACATCTGCAGTAATGCTCACCCCGTTTGGTAAGAAGCTGTGATGAATCACACCGGCGCTAGACCACCAAACAGTGACCATCACTTTTCTAGGGGTAAGTTTTCGTTTAGGGCATTGTTTAGGTGCTGAACCAGAATCCAACCAACTTGGTGAGCGCTTGCGGTTATCAAACAGAATCCATTTTTTATCGCAGGTAACAATGCGGTTCAAAATTCCTTAATTTGTGTGTCTGTTGAGCAGTGCAAGGCACGTCTCGACGCGTACTTCGCGCTGGCGATCATTGAGTTCGTGGGGCACCCATTTGTCAAGCTTTTTTACCTTGCCAATTTGACGCAAATGGACCAATATTGTTTTGACGCTAACGTCGAAAGCTGCTGCTAATTCAGCCGTAGATTGTGTATCATCAGCTTCCACAATCGCCTTTAATTCGTCATTGTCGACCAAAGTATTCGGACGACCGCGAGGTTCATTTTTCAGGTCGAAATTCCCAGAACGGAAGCGAGCAAACCAATAACGGTGCGTTGGTTTGTAGTGTTAGCTCCGTAAACGTCGTTGATGTTGCGTGCCGCTTGTGCCGCGTTGCTGCCACGACGGTACTCATATTCCATAATTACTCGAATTTTTAACGTATCCATGATGACAAAAAAGATTGAAATGCGATGAAAATGTAACTTTTGTTACTGTATACTTTTGGAAAAAGAATTCTATGTTTTTAAAATAAAATTAATTTGAAATTAGAATTCTTAGCCAAACAAAAATTATTTTGATTTGAAATGGCCAGTACTGCAGAACGGCATTTTCATAGGTAAAGACCTATTATGTATATATCTTTACATATAAATTTCTTCTGTACGTGTGTATGTCACTGAACTCCTCTTAAACGGCTGGACTGATTTTGATGAAACTTTGTGTGCGTGTCCCAGTGGATTCGAGAATGGTTTAGATTCGCAATTGGCCCCAGTAGGTGGCGCTGCGGTTGAATTTTAGATTTTCTTATTTATTATCAAGGCAGGACAACGTCGACCCGGCCCGCTAGTACATATATATAGATCGATTCCGTCCGGCTGCATGCACTGCACGCGCATGACTTATTGTCACGTTCCGTCTGAGCCGAGCGTGCAAGCGTGAGCGTGGAACAAGCGATAGAAAGGCGCGTTCGGGCTAAGCGTTCGGCTTGTATAGGATCTATCTCTCTTCCACTCCATCAGCCGAGGCGTCAGAGTCGTCACGTAAAATTATCGTCCGTAAACCGAGTTTACAGACAACCGATTTTCTTTTCAAACAGACTGCGTTATTGGCCAGACGCGACGGGCGTTCACAGCTTCACCGGAATAAATTTTATGACCGTTTTTAGTCATATAACAAGATATTGTTAAAAAAAATTTAACGCCGTGAGTGTTTGATTTATTCATTTTATTTTTAGTTGTATTTATGTCAACCAATCTTCTAGTAGATTATTATTACTGCCATTGTCGAGTAGGTAATGATATTATAGTTTCTTGCGATCATTTCAATGAACTAACAAGATGGTGGCCGTCTTGTTAGAACTCTCCAGGGAGTTTTTGTGGCAAATCAAAATCCTTGCTCCACTTACCACACACTTCACTTGTACACAATAACGGAACTATATTATGTAATAAAACACCACCAATATTACAAAATACAGAGTCATATAACACAAGATTATGTATAAAATATAAAATCTACTACATGACAGACCAAAATCCCACCGAAAAGGTATTTATTCCTATTAATCAGAAATAGATTCAGATTAAAAATAGGTTATTTAATAAAGCTTTATTACTTTAAGCAGGTGTATTTAAATTAAAAATGTATATTCAAAGGTATACACTACTACTAGCCTCTGCCCGCGACTTCGTCCGCGTGGAATATTTACTTTGGGCTAACGCTAACACGCACCGGAAGCTATCAAGAGGAATAAACCCCGATTTTGAAATACTCTTCGTTGGTACTCCGCTCCTATTGGTATTGGCGTCATGATATATAGTCTATAACCTTCCCCGATAAATGAGCTATATAAAACTGAAAGAATTTTTCAAATCGGACCAGTAGTCACTGAGATTACCCCCCACAACGTCACAAACTCACAAACTCACAAACTTTACCTCTTTATAATATTAATTAATTAATATAGATAGTATAGATGTTGACTAATAAAAACTTACATTTGAGTTAATAAAATTCGATACATAATTATTTAAATATTTGAAAGTTGTATATTTAATTTTGGTAATCACTTCCTCGCAGAGGAAAAAGGGCGACATACATTGCAGGTCATATGGCTACATCTATATTAATATCATAAAGCTAGAGGCTTTGTTTGTTTGATTCGATTGAATACGCTAATCTCGGGAACTAATTAAAACAAATTAACAATTAAATAATTTAGTAATATTGGTCGTGTTTTACGTAATATAGTTCTATTAAGAGCTGAAAAGTACTAGCAATGGAGCCACCATACTGTCATACTATTGAAATTATGACAAATCACTAGTAATAATTTATCTACTCGATAATGACAGTAATAATCCAGACGATTGGTTGCCAAAAATAAAATTTAATAACACATTACACAAGATTATAAATCTATACTAATATTATAAAGAGGTAAAGTTTATGAGCTTGTTACGTTGTGGGAGGTAATCTCAGGAACTACTGGTCTAATTAGGAAAAAAATCTTTCAGTGTTATATAGCTCATTTATCGAGGAATACTATAGGCTATATATCGTCACGCTAAGACCATTACGAGCGGCGCAACAATGAAGAATGTTTCAAAATCGGGATTTTTTTCCCTTTTGAGAGCTTCTGCTGCGTGTTACCGTTAGTCAAAAGTAACTGTATCACGCGGACGAAGTTGCGGACAGAAGGTAGTCAAACATAAATCTGCCACTGCAGCTCTTCCAGGTCGAGTGGGTGTATTAGTGTTCTGCTAATATATTAGCAATGGTTCGAATAACTCCTTATAATCTCTAATAGAGTGTACGTTATTTACCGAGTTGGCTTCTTTGACTCGGATAAATTGTCAGTTTGTAGCCTACTAAAATATTTAAAAAAAAGTCGTGGCTGATGATAAGGACTGCCGACAGAAGTGAAAACTCAAAACATTGGCATAACTGTGTTCTCTTTTGAATTTTCATATTAATTATAGTGTGAATGACAATATTTAAATTTCAGAATTTGTTTATTGAAATTATTAACATCAGTGTGGTTTTCATATCTATTGGCACTCGGAGCGATAATTATATACATTTTTATAAAGTCTATTAATCATGTGCTGCAAAATATCAATATTACATGTGCACAGGCCCCTATACTACGCGTCGCTAGTTTAACGCAAGCCGCACAAGCGCAATACGGCTGGTCACGCTAACTAGCATGTAACGACGCGAAATTATAAATTTATCTCCTGCCAAAAATACCGCTCAACGCGCCTAAAGAAGTTATCTCTTCAAAAATTCTGATACCGTTTAATTGTGCCTAAATGACGATACGTTTCCCATTCATTTAACATGGGGTTCATTTACTTTTTAGAAATTAATTTTTACCTCGCTGGTTTTATTGAATAACTTACTAAATATTATTAATTCTCTATCTACCATGATCCCTTTTGATAGTGTCTAAATGTATTTTTAACATAACTTCTAATTTTTTTTCTTAAATATTTTAGGTTATAAATTAACGGTTCGAACGATACCCAAGTCGAAGAAGCCAATTTTGTAAAATAACGGACAACCCACTCTTTATGGAGAAGTGACCTTTGCGTTCCTTTACCCTTTTCATTTGGTTCAGTTTTCTAAACCCGTATTGTTAGTAAAAAATTAATTTAATATCTCATCTTCATCTATACATATAATAAGAATGTAAATCTAAAGTGTTTATTCCTTTTAGGTTACTGTGAAAATTGTTGCAGGTGTCTAGGAAAAAATATAGTGCGTGGAGTCCCTCCGCGCGAAAGAAGTGAAACTTCGTAATGTGGAAATGAAAATAGGAAGGGGTAGAAATTGATTTTTAGTGAAATCATATTGTTTCTTTAAGACAAACTTTATTAACATTGTTTACAATTCACAATTGATCGCATCTTTTAATTATCATTTTCGAGTGGAGAAATATCCAAATCTATAACATTTACAATGGGATTATGTTAACTAGAGTAAGATACGAAATATTTGATTATTTTTCTCGCTCTTTCTCATTCTATTCCCGCTCCCCAGGAGCGTTAAACGTTTAACGCAACCTTATTGGAAGTCGCATTAGAAGTTTCACTTCAAAAAGTAATAAAATACATTTCAATCAATTTTAAAAGTGTTTATTTATCTGTATGTCTATTTGTTTAAACACGCATCATTTATACGCAACACAGTACTTTCGCATCAGCCATTGTGGGTCCAGGAGGAGTTGCACATGCACAGCCTGATCTCTTCCTATACGAATATATAACAGTGTAGTTAATTAATTCGTTTAAATTCTTTAATAATGTAATCTAGTTCAATTTTAGTGTCGTATAAGAAAATAATTTTGACCTGTTGACTATCGACTACATTTTAAAAATCAAAAATTTATACAAATACCTACTGCGTTCATGATAAAACATGAAATTCATAAAGCATATCCCCGAGTGACGTTTCGTCTTGGTTTCATTAAAATCGGTTCACTCTATCAAAAGTTATTGTAATTTTAATGACGACGCGACTTCAGTACTTACGAGAGGAATATAGATAGTAACTGCAGATGATTTTATTAGTCACTGTTTTGTACACGAGGACGAAGTCGCGGGTACAGCTAGTCTAATATAATAATAAAACCATTATTTTTGACAGTACTGCACACACACACACTTTTCTTATGTTTTTTCTACATAATATGTACATTATCATTACATAGTATAAAACAAAGTCCCCTACCGCGTCTGTCTGTCTGTCTGTTCGCGATAAATTCAAAAACTACTGAACGGATTTTTAAGCGGTTTTCACCAGTGGATAAAGTGATTCACGAGGAATGTTTTGGTATATAATTTGTCCAGGATTTTTTTATAATCAGTGCAGGACAACGTCTGCCCGGCCCGCTAGTTTGATAATAATATTTTGTATTGAATTTGTGCAGTATAATATGTTTGATCCATTCATAAACTGTATAAATATGTAGGTACATAATTATTGTTCTGTCAATAGATGTCCAAACTAGATTAATGTTAATTATTCGAATTTGCAAATTATGAAATTAAAATAATTCAGTCTACAATTGATTAAATTTTTTTTAAAGTAGATACAGAGTTTTTCCATTGTTTTGAGTTTTCTCTTCTTTCGGAAGTCCTTATGAGTTTTTTTTGTTGCAATTATCGCACTTTGCACTTGGATATTTTAATAATTATTTTCGGGGATGTAAAAAAAGTGATAATTTGCAAATTCCTTTAAATCTTGTATAAGTAAAGACTTATCAAATCAAATGCTACGATTTCTTAAAAATTGTCTAAAAATGTTTTACGTTGAAAGTATTATTCTTTAGGTCCTCTAATTTATATTGTAACTAGCTGGCCCCCAATCTGGTTAATAAAAAAAGGTGTGTGTGCGATTCACACACGATAGAAGTGAAACTTCAGTAAATCGACAAAAGAATGAGATGAATATATATAACAAGGGTAGGATAATTACAAAGTTTATCTGTTTAAAAATGAAAGTATTTTGATTAATTTTAAAAGATATTTTATATTGTATTGTAACATATGTTACAGTGTACAGTAGTATTAGCTCACGAACTTCTCACATATACTAACACACGTTAAATGCTCAAATACAAGCGAGTATTAAACAGTGTGCAATATACATACACACCGACATTTGCTCTATCGCTCTGACTCACTAATTACAGGCGACTATGCTTGGAAGACGGGAGTGGGGATGCTACGAAGCATGGCACAAAGAGGAGAGACCGATAATATAAAATAGTATGTATATTTCTGTCTCATTCTTTGCCGGCTTCATCCTACACATTTTTGTATTTGTGTCTCTTACCTGTCGTTTTTCACTTCAATAAAATAATAAACTTACGATGAAATTTCTTTACGTTTTAATCTAGTTACTCTACATCGTAAATAAAAAGTCCGTTCGAAAATAGTAACCGCTATAATTTTGTAACCGACGAACGAAAATACCGCGAAAAGTTGTTACGTCACTTACCTGTCGTTTTTTCGTTGCATCCGGTTTGATATCACAACGATTCTAAAGAAGTTTCACTTCAAAAACCTTGACAAATTTTATACCTAAACCTTCCTTCTTATTTATATTATCTACTGGCGAAAACCGTATGAAAATCCGTTCAGTAGTTTTTGAGTTTATCGCGAACGGACAGAGAGACCTTTATTACTAAAGCGTGTTTAAGTGGTCTCTAGCTAAACATCTGGTTTAAGTTTTTTTATGCTAGCAACTTTGAATAGCATTCGTTCAAAATCAATCTCGTCACTCTAAAACGTTCCATTACATACAGATATTTTGCGAACAATTTCAATTCATGAATAATATTTTTGTTCAGAGCTTCATTAAGAAAATTTACTTATTTTAAGTTAAATTGGTTATTATTATTGTGACATTTTAGTTAAAAGAGATGTAATTGTTAAAATAAGCAATTTATAAGTGATTAGCAATATATTACGTCAAAGTGCGTGAGGAAGAATAACAGTATAATGTCGGAATGCAGGTGGTAGACACGCTGAGGCTATTACTGGTTTCAGCATGAATGTGTCGGCTCGCTCGGGGTACTACCGCCCGACACACAGACACACCCACGTGAAGTAACAGTGCACGCATTGTTGGGTTTTGTTAGGTCAACGAGAGCGCCGGATACCCACCTCTATTTCCCCTCCCCCTCCCCCAAACACAGGCTGACAACGTACTCGAGACTCCCCTGGTGTTGCAAGTGTCTACGGACGGTGGTAATCACTTAACATCAGGTGAACCACCTGTTCGTTTGCATCCTATGACGTAAAAAAAGTGTGTGTGTACTTATGTACACGCGTTAGAAGTTATACTTCTTTGGCGTAACAATATAAAAATCTTTTCAAAAATTTTATCTCTCGCCTTATTCTACGTTTGTAGAAAAAACGACACTAACAATAGAAAAAAGGTATTTAATACATTGAAAGTTTTAATACAAAGAAATACAAACAACAAATACAAAGAAACAAGATGTTGACTATAGCTAACTTCAGGGTGTCGGTTTTTCGTGACGGTGTGCGCGCGCATCGTAATAACTTCAGGGTGTCGGTTTTTCGTGACGGTGTGCGCGCGCATCGTAAAAATTTACTCTCATCATTTTTCCCTAACGCGCCAAAAGAAGTATAACTTCAAAAGATTAATAAATTGTCAAATGTCAATAGTGTCATATAGTAGTAGTTATGATTTACTTGTAAATCTCTTAAATTGTATAATTTATTTATTTCATCGAAATTAATTATACCCTGTAAGTTCATAATTTATTACGAAACGCCTTTCGCCGGCAAATAGATAAGCAATAAAATCACAAAATAACATAAGAACTGTCAACTTAGACGAGTGTTAGACAATATTTAGATAAATTTAAATAATGGACACAATAATATTACAGTTTTTTAGTTATAATATCATTGAATGTACACCTGTAAACAAGGGTAAGACACTCTTTTGTGATCAAACATTTTTTAAGTAAGAGTTCAATACGTATTTAACTTTTTTGTACTAACACGGATAAGTCCGGTTCCTTATCTACTTTTCTCTCGTACTTAAGTCGCGTCGTCATTAAAATTACAATAACTTTTTATAGAGTGAACCGATTTTAATGAAACAAAGATTAAACGTTACTCGGGAATATGCTTTATGATTTAGCAGTGATGCGTGTTCATACAAACAGACAGAGAGACATTTCTAAAATTGATTGAAATATATTTACTTACTTATTCCTAGACACCTGCAACATTTTTTTCTACAAAAATCTAAAAAGTAGGTACCCGTTAGATTTATATTCCTATTAAATGTATAGAAGATACATTTCGGGCTGATGCTTTTATTTTCTCTCAATAATTGATATTACCTAAATTTATTCCTACAAATTTTAAGATACATGCTTAAATCGCAATTAAACATACCTAGATCCTTACTGTACTTACTATATGCTCTAGACCAGGGGTGCTTAACCATGAAGTACTGGCAATCCACCTCAATATTATTAAACTAGTTTTTTTTCGAACTGACTACGCTATTGGCCTTACGGGCCTTCACAGTTTCACAGGGCTAAGTCACTTTGCTTCTTGCCAACAAGGTCATGGGTGCCGGAGCGGCCGAACCTCGGCTTGGCCTTAGATGCAACTTTGCGAGAACGTCTAAGCTAAACTAAGCTAGCTATTCATACATATAAGCATTCCTGCGACACAGATGTGTACCGGCATGTGAGCCTCACGAATTCAAACGTGTATTTCGTGTCTGACAACTAGGTTAATCTAAACTAACTCAGAAAATAAGGTAAAAATAAAAAATCTTCCACCATATGTTTTCAGTGTCCTACCTAGGCATAGGCTTGACCCGCTGTAAAATGGTCGAGAGCGAGGCCGGGTGGCTTTCCGTCGCCTTCTACTGTGAGACAGTTATGCTTGCAAAGGCGGCGGCGGAGAAAGGAGAGGGAGTGGACCACACGGCGGCGATGCGTAGGTGATAACCTCCGGCCGCTGTAGATGTGGCGTGGAGGACACGGGCAAGTCCGTGGTCCTGGCAGTTTAAACTTCACAGGCCCATGGGGTGGAGGCGAATTGTTCCAATGCAACTCCTACACTTCGTCAAGGGGGGATTTCACACCCACTCCCCCTTTGAGGGGTCTACCATCTTTGACCTCTCAGACCGCAGTCAGGGCCTGTTGCGGGGCCTATACTTCTCGGAGCAGACGCAGTGCCAGTCGGCAGTTCCTGCTACTCCGCCTAAAAGGTGTATGAAGGCACCAAGGGGTTTTAGTCCGTGCGAATCGGACATAACACATCCTCAGCTGCCCGACGGGATGGGTATCTGTTAGAGATCTCGCCATGTGAAAAAAAAAGGTCGATCGTCTCTGAAAGGCTGTAAGTATGTGTGATGCAAGTGTCGTCCAGTTAGCTGTAAATAATTCCCGCTAAAAACGATAAAAGAAAGTGATGTGGGGGTTATTCTGGCCAATTGTGGATCAAATAAATTTTAGTTGTGTGGGTATTCATTACATTTTATCTTAGTTACCTACTTACCAAAAAAAACACCTAAAATACCTAACAAAAATCACTCGCGATCGACCGTATCAAAACATCTGGTTTGGACATTCTTAAAATCGGGTTATTATAAGACACTAACTGTGTCCGTGACTCCGTCTGTATTATACCTGGTGTTGAAAAACAGTGGCTAGTAAAATCATCTGAATGTATTAAATCTATTTACTTATCTACTTTTCTCTCGTACTTAAGTCGAGTCGTCGTTAAAATTGCAACTTTGATAGAGTGGACCGATTTTAATTTTTTAATTAATTATAATTAATTTAATTTTCTTGCTAAGGGTTTATTATGAACCCGGTACTTAACAGTGATGCGTGTTCATACAAACAGACCGACAGACAGACATTTCTAATAATGATTGAAATGTAGGTATTCTATTAATTATTCCTAGATACCTGCAACAATGTTTTTCACGAAAATCGAAAAAGTACAGACACTTTACATTTGCATTCTTATTATATATATAGATTAAAGAGTTATAGATACGAAGGCTCTTAAGTTACGAAAAGACTCAGCATATGTAAATAAAAATACATAAAATTTCACCCGCGACCTCAAAGTCTAACTAATAAGGGACATATAATACTTACTATTCATTTTTATAGTATTAGGTTTTACAACTAATCATAAAGTTTATTACAGATTTGCCGGATACTGAGTTCAAGCACCTTGTCAAGTGGGTTTTGGTGTCAAAAAGTTATTATAGAAAGTGTATATATAAGTGAAATATCAATATGTGAACGAATGTCTGGAAATGACACCCCTCTCTGTGCATCCACTAAAATCTAATGCTAAATCTATAATTTGTAAAAATTCTTTCAGTTTTAGATAGCTCTTTTATCTAGGAAGGCTATAGACCTTATATATATCGACCTGATCTATATAATCACGCTAAGACCAATAGGAGCGGAACACGAAGGTAGAATGTCCTAAAATCGAAGTTAACGTAGGTATTGTTTAAAAATATTTTCACCTACGTAAACGAAGTCGTGAGTTGAAGTTAGCGTTTGCGCAAAGTAGCTATTCCACGAAGACGACGTCGAGGGCAGTAGCGAGTGTAAAAATATACCAGATCGAGTTTCTTGCCGGTTCTTCTCGATGACTGGGTTGTTTGTCCGAACCGGTGGTAGTTTTGACGTTCATAAGCGCCTTCTTGGGCCTAAATTGAATAAAATATTTTTGATTTTTAATTGATAATATAAATAACTAAATAATGACGTTCGTAGACGAATACCCCCTCAAACATGTTTATATCCCACTCCTACGATACGGTATAAAACTTTATAGTTTACTCACCTCTTTATAGTTTAAATACGGTAAATAAAAAACGTAATAAAAGCCAATTCTTAATCATTTAATCGTAAATTCATTTCTAATAATAGTTTCACAAATACCTACACAAAATTAAAATAATAAAGACACTTCCAGAGGCACTTTATCACTTATTCTATAGTCTTGTACATTTTTAATTAAATTCAAAATAATAGTTCATGTTTACATCGCTTTTGGCTTCATTTTTGGTGGCTTTATTATAGAGCCGATGCTTTTTCTTCTCATCAACATAGACTTTTTCTTGGACGGCGTTTTAATATCCTTTGATGTTCCCGCTTTAATTTTTTTCGCGTTTTTCTCTTCGCGGTCTCCTTTGACCTTTTTCATTTTCGTAATTTTGCCGCTTATCGATTTATCAGTTCCCTTTACTTTGACTGGTTTCTTCATTTTATCCGATGATTTTTTCGTTAATTCGACGGATTTTTTCTTAACTTCGGCGGACTTTTTCGATTCACCGCCGGATGTTTTTTTTATTTTGCCTGTTGCTTTGGAAGTTTTCCCTTTTTTCTTCGCTTTCTCTGACTTATCTTTTTCGACCTTTCCAAGTTTAAATGACCCGGACGCTCCGGTGCCCTTGGTTTGAATGATAGTACCGACTTCGACGCCAGTTTTTAAATTCTTCTTTATAATATGCTTAATTTTCTTAATATCAACGTCGTAATTCGCTTCAATGTATCTATTTATAGCATAGTATGATACACCTTTTCTCTCTTTCAAATGCAGGAGCGCCTCCTGTATCATCATTTTCGTTGATTTCTTCTCGGGGACACTATCACGATTGTGCTCTGAGGAACTGGCCGTCGGTTTCTTAATAATTTTCCTTTTTATTGCTATTTGTTTCTCCGAAATGCTCGACTCCTGAGGCATGTTTACAGTACCCAGTTGAACGTGTAACAAAACGTCGCGTCGTGTCGTTGTATACACGGTATATCCACTCCTCTGCACTCTGTTATCTATAACGAAGTAGTTTTGTTTCGAATATCTTGTTATGACATACATTACTAGATGGCGCTGTTATGTAATTTTTAATTCTTTGCTATATTTAATGTGTAACTTTTTCTCATCGCCTCAAATATTTTCGTCTATCTATCGCATGCCGCATTAAAACAGGCCGCGGAGTAGGGGTAAAGTGAAAGGCGCTCGGCAGAGCAGTCAAGGCCAATATGGCGGCGCCCGTAGCAAAATGATACAATGATTTAATTGATATTGTGCTCCATTTTTACCATGCGTCTATCTAGTCAACTTACAAGACTAACTTAACTACTTTACTCTTATACTAAAGTCGCATCGTCATTAAAGTTACAATATCTTTTATAAGAGTGGACCGATTTTAATGAAATAAAAACTAAGTTATTATAATGGATATGCTTTATGATTTTCTCGATGGGTAATAAAAATGTATATATTTATTGCTCCGAGTGCCAGTAGATATGAAAACCACACTAATGTCAATAATTTCAATAAACAAATTCTGAAATTTATTGTCATTCACATTATCTTCTATGCATATAATAAGAATGTAAATCTAACGTGTCTGTACTTTTTCGATTTTCGTGGAAAAAATTGCTGCAGGTGTCTAGGGATAAGTAATAAAATAAATTTTAATCATTTTTAAAAACGTCTGTCTGTCTGTTTGTATGAACACACATCACTGCCAAAGTACTGGGTTCAACAACAAAAAACAAAACAAATCATAAAGCATATTCTCAAGAGTACTTTAGTCTTTGTTTCATTAAAATCGGTTCGGTTTTTCAAAAGTTATTGCAATTTTAATGACGACACGACTTAAGTACGAGAGAAAAGGAGATAAGTAAATGGACTTAATACATTCAGGATTAGGAGCGTGCAGCTAGTAATTAATATGAGAATTCATAATTTTTGCCTCACTGAGCGTGTTCTACCGTCTATATCATGGCGAGTGTTCTGAGGACCTATTTACTTTAATCCCTTCCTCTCCCTTTCATACCCGAACCACGCGCGCAGGGCTTCGGAGCCATAGTTTTACGGTAAATCCTATCTGGGCACGAACGGAAAAGTTCGTAACTTCTTATCTCTGCCGTACCGTGAAGCTGTGGAACAATCTCCCGGCCTGTGTTCCCTCCTTCCTGTAATATGGGGTCCTTCAAGCGTAACGTGAAGAGACATTTATGCAGGCCGGCATGACAGTGGCGACCGGTGAGAGGTAGCGTGTCTCTCGGTGGTCGCCGTTGCTTTTGTATTGTACTGTGCTCACCATCAGGCACAGTATAGTCACTTTGCTGTGCTACGATAAAAAAAAAAATAAGAGTGCACATTTATTTCTTTTGTTTTGAGTTTTCACTTGTGTCGGCACGACAGTCTTATAACTGCCTGACTTTTTTTATATTAAGGCATTACAGTGTCTGATTATACACTAGTCCCCCGTATTGATTTATCGTGTCTATCTTAGACCATACTGTCACATAGCATCAGGTGAGATTGTGGTCAAATGCTAAAGCCCGTTTATAAACAAATACTGTAATGAATTAATTGCTACTAACGACTTTGTCTTTGAAAATGTCTCTTTATTCTATTGCAATTAGGTGCTTTATTCATTGTAATCTATCTAATATCTTCTACTGTAATTTTGTTCATCACAGCTTAGCCTGTATAAAAAAGATTGATATGCAATATCTGTTAGTACTCTAAAAAGGATTATATCGGTAAACTAGCGGGCCCGGCGGACGTTGTCCTGCCCTGACAATAAAAAAAAAAGTCTGTGTGTACTTATGTACACGCGTTAGAAATTACACTTTTTTGGCGTAACAAGATGAAAATCTTTTCAAAAATTTTATCTTTCGCCTTATTCTACGTTTTAGAAAAAACGACACTAACAATAGAAAAAAGGTATTTAATACGTTGAAAGTTTTAATACAAAGAAACAAAATGTTGACTATGGCTAACTTCAGGGTGTCGGTTTTTCGTGACGGTGTGCGCGCTCATCGTAATAACTTCAGAGTGTCGGTTTTTCGTGACGGTGTGCGCGCGCATTTAAAAATTTACTCTCATCATTTTTCCCTAACGCGCCAAAAGAAGTATAACTTCAAAAACCTTGACAAATTATATACTTCTCCATGAATTACTTTATCTATAGGGTGAAAACCGTTCAGTAGTTTTTGAGTTTATCGCGAAGAGACAGACAGACAGACAGACGTGGCAGAGGGCTTTGTTTTATACTTTTCAGTCAGTCATTCAGTTCAGCTAGTTCGAAGCGTAGGACGAACTAACAACAGACACATGAATTTTATTTATGTACTTGCTTCTGCCCACGACTTCGTCCGCGTGGAATAGTTCTTTTGGGCTAACGCTAACACGCAGCGGAAACTCTCAAAAGGGAAAGAATCCGATTTTGAACTTTCTTCATTGATTCTCCGCTCCTAATGGCCTTAGTTTGATGACAGCTTTCCTCGATAAATGAGCTATCTAACACTGAAGGAATTTTTCCAATCGGATGAGTAGTTCCTGAGATTAGCGCGTTCAACCAAATTAGTTAAAGATTACTACTCTTCTCTTGTACTTAACTAGAGCCATTATTCAAATTACAATACCTTATGATAGAGTGGACCGATTTTAATGAAACAAAGACTAAGTTACTCCCGATGATGTGATTTATGATTTATTGTAAACCCAGTGCTTTAGCAGTGATGCGTGGTCATACAAACAGACAGACAGACATTTCTAAAAATGATTGAAATGTATTCTATTACTTATTCCCAGATACCTGCAGCAATTTTATTCACAAAATTCGAAAAAGTACAGACACGTTAGATTTACATTCTTATTATATGTATAGATATAGATAGTAGAGTGGCCCAAAAAACGATGTTCTCGAGTCTCTTAAGAAAATATGCCACTTTGTAGTTTTTTAATAGCCCACTCCAAAGCGCAGCAAAAATTTTTTTTACAGATATCGCTCAAAAAAAAAAATACCATACTGTTGAAAAATATTAAAAAATTTTGTCAATTATACTTTCACAGTGTCAATCGTCTCGAGTTTTTTTTTTAATTTCTCCAGCTTTATTTCTGTTCTTTGTCAACTTAAAAAAAAGGTCGTTAATATTCATGTTTAGAGGTTGCTTGGAAAAGTCTAATTGGAAACTAAAAAAAATCTCGAGCGACCTTTAAATATCGACTTAAAAATTCAGAAACCTAATCATTTTAATGGTCAAAAATAGTAAAATAACAAGAACAAAAAAGAAAAATCGATTTTCGACGATTTGGGAAAATTTTAAAAATTTTGAGCGACTCTTTATTTATTTTTTTTGAGTTGCGCTTTTTGGTGACTCTTAAAACATGATAAACTAGCACATTTTCGTAAGACTCCACAAAAAATTGTTTATTTTGGGCCACCCTAATATACGGATAGCATCTGGTTTATTTTACACTTGGCAGTCAAAAATAGCCTTACGATGTTTTCCATTATTGAAAATTCAAGCAGAATTCAAACCCACATCATCAAATAAATCTAGACACATTCCTATAGGTTAATTAGTCATCACCCAACAGTGGGCTTACAGTGGGATAATAAAAAACAGTCTCATATAAAAGTTGTTTAATTCTCTCTTACATTACAAAATATACACTTAAATTAATAATTAATATGCGTTACAATTATTTCATAGCTTAATAAATTCTTATACATAGCGCATCGCGACGTCATTAATATCCGCAACCACCACATACATTGTGCAATTCCGTAAGAAGTAACTATATGCATATTAAAGCCGGACTTAAAAAGTTAAGCACCGTCTTGTTTCGCTCTCCCAAAATTGTATACTTCTGCCTTAATTCGTAATTAGATAGTACGATGAAACTGCAATATTATTAATACATGCCCAGTTCTAATAGATAGGAAAAAAATGGTATGAAATGTTAATATCTAAAATTATTAATTAATGTTGGTCTGTAACATCGTCTAATATTGGCCTCGAACATAAATATTGTTCTAATATCCACAATGCCCACAAACATTGTGCAAATTCTATAAGACTTGCTATGTACATATTTACTCCCAATTCTATAATTGTTTCCACTTGAAATTAAATATCGTGATGATACACCGATGTTGTTATTATTGCATGCCTAATTTAAATAAACAAAAAGAAAATTGTACAAAGATTTCAATTTTAAAACGATTAATTAATGTTGGCCTGTAACATTGTCTAATATTGGCCTATTAAATAATGTGTTGTTGGCCTCGAACATAAATATTGTTCTAATATCCACGATGCACACTAATATTGTGCAAATTCTGTAAGAACTAAATTGCTATATGTATACATATTAAATCTGTTCCAAATTCCATGACTTTACAAATTTAAGCACTGACTTGTTTCCTCCCCCACAGTTTTATTTCCGATCAAAATTACAAAGTGTGATGATACACCAATATTATTTTCACAAGACTAATTGAAATAAACAAAGAAAACATAGGTACGAAATGTTCATTTCCAAAATTATTAATGAATGTTGGTTCGTAACATTGTCTAATATTGGCCTATTAAGTAAAGTGTTGTTGGCCTTGAACATAGATGTTGGTATTAGGGTTAACACCTATATTCTATAATAACTGCCATTGTAACAATGTTCAGTGTATCAGTTGTTATTACCCTGAATTCTTAGACGGGTCTCATTTCATTTTTAATCAACTTTTTTTTTACTGTTATAAGCAAAACGAAATTTGAATATATCGTTTTTTCAATACAAAAACACAATACTAGAACAGACGTTTCTAAACACCATTTTTTATGATTTCGATCAAGGCAGAATATTAGACATCATTTCGGGTAAACGTACTCTATATTTTTTTTAAACGATTCGTTTTAGCTAAATAATTAAAAAAAAACCAATAAAAGACATTGCATCTTAAAACAAGACCTCATTAACTCCCTGTCAACATTGATAAGTTAGTTTTAGTATTTTGATGTATTAGATATATTTATACAATCAATAGACAATATACTTTATTTTTTCAAATTTAAGATGACGACCCAAGTTGTCTTACGAAATAATGAAATGTTGGCCTATATAATATAGCGTGTTGGCATAGACGTTAATTTATAAAACAAAACTTTGTCCTGTAATATTGATATTTTACATTCACAAAATAAATACTTTGTAGAAATCTATTAAACACAGTTCTATTTACGCCATATGGTTATTTTTGTTGATAGAGTTTAGTATATTGGCGTAGCGAGAGCTGAAATTGGAAATTTCAGTTCGTTTTTTTATAATTTCATAGAAAAAATAATATATGTGTATACAAAATGAACTTTTTCAATATTAATGTTATATAAAATGGTAATCATTATGAAATTGCGTATTAAAGTTCATAATAATACGCATTAAGAAAGTAATTAATATTATTATTATAAATAATAGAAGTTTATAGAAATTGTTAGAAATAAGATAAATACCAGGGAATTAGTAAATACAATAGACAAACGAATGAAGAATTAAAGACTCTAAAATAGAACTATTATACATAATTATTGATGAATTACAAATGATTATAACTTAATTTTTACATTAAATGCATTTAAATTTGTATATATACATATTTATTAGCAAACCCGGTACTAAGCCATGAATGTTAAAAAAAACATACCTATACTAAATAAAAAATGTTAAGATGGGAGACTAAATATTTGAAAGTAAGAAGTAAAAAAAAATAGATAGAAAATTAGGTAACATAATTAAAAAAAAAAATTAGACGACAACAACAACGCCACCTATCGAGTTCTACTACAGCTAAGAATTATTCTGATGACCCCGCAGAAAAAACAAAAGTTTGGGAACCAATAACTTAAATTTCAATTTTTCCCGATCGGTAGTATAAATTTCCTAAAACTTTGGTTAACGAGAAATAAAACTTGACCTAAATTAACCTTATACCTTAAATCTATATACATGTATACGCGATTTTACCTTCTCTCTCTAACACATTTCCCCCGTTTGCTTATAAATTAAATCTCGAATAATAAGTATATCAATAAATAAAAAAAAGTCATTACAATCCTGATAATTAAAAACTACCTTTAATTAAAATAATTTAGAAATCATACGGTAGAAACTTCTGGAATTTTCTATACTGATTTCGAAATGGATATGGCAGTAACTACAGTAGATTCTGAAGATAGGAATATTTATAAAAAAACACCCATATTATAGTGATCTTCAGGTACCAGTAGATCACAAGATACTGTAATATAAAGCGTTAGTTATAAAATAATTCCTGAAAATCTAATTTCAGGTAACTGATCGGACTAATGTATTTTAATGGTTGATACAAATCACACATGGTGTTAACTAAATTAGATGTTTGAACTCCAGGAAGGGTTTAAAAAGATAAATGGCACTGAATTATACTTGCAAGAATACATCGATAGATATCTGGCGACATTGACAGTATAAATGTGGTATGCAGATAGATGATCATTAAATAATAATCTAAGACCTTGCAAAATTACTAATATATCCAGACTTTACTAAGATTTATGCTAGATATATCTCTCGCTTTTTATATTAAATAATCCTTTTAAGATTGGTTTATCGAATAAAAAATTGTTGGACTTAAACATATATGTTATTAAAACAAGTTGGCCTCAAACATAATTGTTGGTCTATTGAAGAAAAACATTATAATCTGTAACATAGATGTTGGCCTGTTAAATAAAAACATGTTGGCCTATTACGTAGACGTTGATCTATCGAACTAAATATGTTGGCCTTAAACATAGATGATGCTCCATTGAACTAAACATGTCGGCCTTTAACATAGATGTTGGTCTATCGAACTAAACATGTTGGCCTTTAACATAGATGTTGGTCTATCGAACTAAACATGTTGGCCTTTAACATAGATGTTGGTCTATCGAATTAAACATGTTGGCCTTTAACATAGATGTTGGTCTATCGAACTAAACATGTTCGCCTTTATCATAGATGATGCTCCATTGAACTAAACATGTTGGCCTTTAACATAGATGTTGGTCTATCGAACTAAACATGTTGGCATTCTAACATAGATGATACTCTGTTTAACTAAACATGTTGGCCTTTAACATAGATGTTGGTCTATCGAACTAAACATGTTGGCCTTTAACATAGATGTTGGTCTATCGAAGTAAACATGTTTGCCTTTAACATAGATGTTGGTCTATCGAATTAAACATGTTGGCCTTTAACATAGATGTTGGTCTATAGAACTAAACATGTTGGCCTTTAACATAGATGTTGGTCTATCGAACTAAACATGTTGGCCTTTAACATAGAGGTTAGTCTATCGAACTAAACGTGTTGGCCTTTAACATAGATGTTGGTCTATCGAAGTAAACATGTTTGCCTTTAACATAGATGTTGGTCTATCGAACTAAACATGTTGGCCTTTAACATAGATGTTGGTCTATCGAACTAAACATGTTGGCCTTTAACATAGATGTTGGTCTATCGAACTAACCATTCTACCCTCTGATCTAGATATTAGTCGTTCGATTAAAACATCCTAGTCTATAAAAACGTTACATTCAGATATTGCATTTTTTGGTTACGTTAAAATATAATGATAATCTAGAGTAGAATTGCATGTAATAAATCTGATGTAAAAATATTATTATAATTGGACTAATATATACTGAAGAATGGTTTCTTTATGATGCCTGTTAATGGAGTTCCCATTTTTTCAACAATGACATACTTACATATATATATATATATATATATATATACAAAATTATTGCACTTGTAAACAAATTTACTATTTTAGCATCGATATACTTATAATGAAATCATTCTCCATCTTAGATTCCACGCCTCAACCTCATATCCGTGCGTTTCGTACGTTAATTGGTAAAATCAAATAAGTTTAACATACTAACAGAATAGTTAAAATAGACGAAGTAAAACAATAACATTCCCTGTTTTGAGTCTTTGATCACGTGAATATCGCTGTGATTGAAAATTTGAAATAAATATCACATAACGTTACTGTTTCATCACTGTGCTATTTTTGGTCATAATCACATTTAACGTTAAACGACGATGTAATATAACAAGACACATTCAGCTTCAGTATAGAGACGAAAGCTAGAACATATTGATGCTTGGTATTATATAGAATATTTCACACATCACATGCTATATAGCAAGTGACATCATAAATCACGTGCTCCAGTCACATGAGACGACAATGCATGTTACATATAGCACATGAGACGAAAATGCATGTTACATATAGTACATGAGACGAAAATTCCTGTTACATATAGCACATGAGACGAAAATTCCTGTTACATATAGCACATGAGACGAAAATGCATGTTACATATAGTACATGAGACGAAAATTCCTGTTACATATAGCACATGAGACGAAAATTCCTGTTACATATAGCACATGAGACGATAATACCTGTTACATATAGCGCATGTGTGATTTAAGTTCACCCTGGTCCATCTCTATCGTTATTTGTAGAAATCCATCGTACGATTATAAAGCTACGCGTGAGGAAAGAGATAAAACAGTAACAATGCAGCGAATTATATTAATATCATTGAGTTAAATTAAACCTTTGATATACGTGAAGGTTTTCATAACACTGTTATACATTTACTCGATGGTATAAATTAGACGTTACTTCATTTGTAGTCTATCACATTACATATAAAATCGTGTATCGTGATTTATCACCTGTGATATAAAATAATTTCACCACGTTGTAGTTATATTACAATTGGTACAGTTTAGGCGAACGCTTGACTGTATTGAACATATACACATAATTAGAGATATGTCTAAAACAATAAAAATAATAACCAAAAATAAAATTGTAAATTTTTCAAATATCATTAAATTAAAATGTTCACGTGATTAGTAATTTCACGTGAAAATATAACTGTTTTGTCATTTTTCTTTTGTTGTACCTATATACGAAAACTTTAACTTGAATTACTAATAGAGAAAACGTGTTTGTTTGGTCACAATGACGCTAGAAAGCGCCCTTAGCTTTGGCATCCGCGACAAATTTCCTCACATGCGTTATATAATCCAGCATCACAGTCGAGAAGGCAGCATCCAGTACGAACTGCGGTATTTTACCTGAAAACGCAAATAACTCCATTCTGTACACTTTGAGACTTCTCAAGTTTATTTGCTAGAATGAACTCCAATGGGAGGTGGTTAAAGTAAAATTTGGACTTACAATGAATTACATCAAAATGTTTCTGATGGAAAGGGATAGAAAATATATAATTGGTTCGAGAGCGAAAAAGAAAGAATTATGCTATAATTTGAGAACTAGATAAGCGTAATGGAATAGGACAACCGTATACACGTTCGAAAACAGACATCAAAGAGTATAAAAAGAGAAGATAAATCTCGTATATGTGAGTTATTTCCATACATCTTCTTGCAGCGATCTCTGGTGCTAAATAAATGCGTCCTATGCTGGGATTCTATTGGTAAAAGCTTTCCTACACGTGTGATATTGGAAAGCTAGTTTAAAAGTAAATAAATCTTGTATATTATGTTAGTAGAGTCGTAACCTTCCCAAATTACCCTAAAATGGAAAATATTTAAGACGCCTAAGTAAATAGAAGCCACTTGAAGGAATACTAGGCTGCGAATGTATGTTATGAGGTTAAGAAAGTTCTCTAATATACAAGTTGCCCAGTAATAGAGTAACAAATGGGTTTCCCCGAGTAGAAAAAAAAGAGATTTTGAGAAATACCACGCTGGGGAAATGTGGGAAAGGTATTCTCGTAACCCCACCATAACTTAAAAGAGCCCTTCATAGTTCATCAGTAAGCGAGTACCAGTATAACTTTCCTTAAATAAAAAGACGCCATCTTGCTGCTGCACCTTGCAAGAATACCTGCCTGTGGGCGCATATATAAGTGACTAAAGATTGTTCGCGGTTTTGTTCGTGTCCACACACACAGTACACAGAACACTAATTTTTTTATGGATGAAAAGTACCTTCCTATAGCCTTTTCTGTACCTACACCTGATAGCATGTATGAACAATTTCATGACTATCGGTTGAGTAGTTCATGATTGAAAGCGTAACAAACAAACAACGAACTTGTGCTATCATGATCATCATCATCAGCTGGGTGATATCATAGGCCTCTATTCGAAGAAAGGTATGGACATAATCACCTCATAATCAGCCCAGAATGTATTGGCAATTTCAAACTCTGAGAAATCCACTGTTCTATATTGTTCTCATATACGGTAGTACTACAAAAACATTCATCACCACCTTTCACAACAGCTTTCCTCACGAGGTTTTCCTTCATAATATCAGTTTGGATTATGATATCTACAACCCAACCGAAAGGCCGAGAGGAATACTGTATGGTTTTGGTGAGTTCTCACATACCCCCTCTAATATCCCCAAATGGAGAGCAACTAGACTTTTTCATATCATAGGAGGCAAACGAACAAGTGGGTCACCTGATGTTAAGTGACCACCGCGTTCCATAGACACTAGCAACACCAGGGTGTCGAAAGTGCGTTGCTAGCTTTTTAAAGAGGTGTACGTAGAATGGGTTTGTAAACGTAAAAATAGAATATTCTTGGAGAAAACTGGATTAAACTTAAGGAATCCTATTGCCCAACCATCAATGTGAGAAGAACACCGGGTACAGTAAACAAAACAAAAGTCTTTTGTACCCAATCCCCACATTCCCCGAGTTGCCCGGTTAGGGGAAGTTACCTAAAAACTAGTTTCCCCGTCCAAAAAACCACATACCTTTGAGATCACAACACATCAGCCACTGGAAGGTGGTGTGTGTCTCTATCTTGCCCCCGGGGGTGTGGACGGTGCGCGGCTGGAGGTACCAGCACCCGACCTTATTATGACCCCTGTGTAATTGAAACATGTTAAAACTACACATGGATAAGTCACAAATGTATAGAAGGCTGATACTAAGTGTGGAAAAGGGTAACTTGTCGTACCGATCTTACTAATACTAGGTTAAGGGTAAGGAAATAGGTAAAAAAACCGTGTCCAAAATAATTATAATACATCAGTCTCTAATTCAGATCGAATTGGAGATCCACGAGATTACTCCAAGAACCGAATTCCATTCCTTGTTTTTCTATAAAAGTCTTAACCATTACCTTGCAATGCTTAAATACCTTTTAATAAACAATTTTAAAGATGCAATATCATAGTTATAACCAGGGCTTTTTTGTGGGGGCACTCGAGGGTACGCAGTGCCCTTAAAGGGGATTTCGAAAATATTGAAGAATTACCATAAATACTAAAAATATGAATGACTTTGAAAAAAACAATTAAAATACCCAATATTGGTAGCCTTTGCAAAAAAAAAATTGGATTAATTTTAACAGGTCAAAGTTATCCAAATACAACATTTAATCCTTCTTTCTTGAACAGTTACCGTGTCGCACAGTGGTATGTCTCTGTAGTAGAGGATGTAAAAAAAAATGGACTTACAATTTTCGAAAATTAGCGTGCCCCCAAAAAAGAAGTGACAAAAAAAGGCCTGGTTATAACAAAGTTAAAAGAAAACATAAAAGGCGTCATGTTTTTACCATAGCATGACATGTAAAGCATAATGCAATCCAAAAATAAGAGCGGTCGTCGATAGATCCACGGTTTGTTGACAGTCGTAATGGGATAAACCAAAAGAGAGGCACTGTGACGGGTAATGCATTGTGGTAGCAACACTCTAGGGGCCGTTCGTGTAATACGTAAGCTGAATTATTGTTATTTCTGACCACCCCCTCCCCCCGGTCAGCAAAAGTAAGCAATGCTCTTACCCGCCCCCCCATGCTTACTACGTAAACATTAATCTAAATCTGTTCCGGTTTAATAGAGAAATATTGCTGACGTAATCACTACGCGGACCCCCCAACCCCTATGTCATCAAAAATAAGCAAATGAAGGACCCGCCATCCCCGATCAGTGCTTACGTAATACTTAAATGGCCGCCTAAAACTTTACACGTATCGTAGGATTCCAAAAAATTAGCTTAAGTTATAGTTATCCCCGGACGAGAGTGACCACTGCAGGTCATTTAAGACGCCTTTTAACATTTGACCACAAGCTCATTGGATGCTAAATGACGAAGTGGTTTAGGATGAACACACTTTCAACCTGAGGGTAGTAGCTAGCCTGGTGGACTTGGAATAAGTCCCAGCACCGTGCAATGTCATCACGATGTTCCCTTCACCGAAAGCTTCGACCCAGGAGCAAGAAATCGATTTCAGCCTACGTATACTTGCTCTTCACAAAAAAAGAGTCTCTCAGGCTCGTTCGGGGATTCCAACCTATTTTCATTCTTGAAATACCGTGTCACTTCTGAAAATAAACTAGTAATAGTAATAAGACGGCTGACTGACCTGACCATATCCTTGTTGGGCGGGTAGCCAGGTACTTGGACGCTGATACCACTAGAGATGTACGCATAGGGGTCAGTGGTCACAACTCTCCCGTCTCTGGCGAGGGCGGCGGATCGCCTGAGGATCACAAAGTCCCGGGGAGCTATGATCCCGCGACCTCCACCAGCGGTTACTTGGTATGTTAAGTCTACGTCTTCGTCTATCTCCTGGTTTGCAATAAGATTAAAAAAAACTGTAAGCTATTTAAAGTATGTAATTCGAGCTCAAAAGACCAGTGTTGTAAGGCCTCATTATGCAAAGAATTAAGAATAGATACTTTACATTTCGCCTCATTTAACGATGGCGAAGTCGTCAAACGTAACTTACTATGTAATTCGAGCTCGAAGGACTAAAGTTTTTTTAAAAGGCGTGTACATATAGCCTTTTGGTGAAGGAGAATTTATAAAAAAGCCTTTTATGATACGTTTTTGCGTGTAATAAACCCGATAATTACAAAACTTGTGTTCAATGTACGTTACAATTTTTTTAATACGTTTTTTCATAAACAGGTCCGGATCTGATATTGCTAGTTTGCATGAACACTTCTTTCAGTACATGGATATTTACATAACAATGAACATATAGGGCAAATTGTGCTGCTAAGCCTCATTATACAAGGAATTACGAATAATAGAAAAAATATATACAATATACTTCGCCTCATTTAACGAAAGCGAAGTTATTGTTGCGAATAAATTACGCTTTTAAAAACTAAGGATGGAATAGCTGCTCTATCTTACTACATTACTATTCAACATAGTTGTATGGCACTTAAGGCACTTTTTAATGTTATTTATAAGTTCAGTATTCAGTTCAAAGCCCAGGAAGTATTTTTTAACAACAAATAATTATTTAACGAGGGGGATATATTGAGAACCGTTAGCGCCTTTAAAAACTGGAGAGTAATAGGTATAGTACCTGAACAATTTCAATAGTCAAAATGTTCAAATTACAATTAAACCGCTTTGCGATGTTTATTACTTCATCATATTAAGACTAATTAATTTTTATTTTTAAAATAAATAAACCATAAACAATTATTTAACAAACGCGAATACATTGGTACGAGCTAATTACGCTTACAAAAGCTTAATAGTTAGACAAATAAGACTACCTTGACAATTTTATTCTTAGAAACGATTGTCATTTTAATGATGTGTTCATTTCATAAAATCTTAGGGAGGTTTTAAGTAAAAAAAAGAGATAGATTTAACGAATGCCAAATCACCGCCGCGCTAATTACGTTTATAAGAACTGAGATGTGATAAACCAATTACCTACTTTAATAATTTCACTCTCTAAATAGTTAATATTTATTGAGACAACTTTGTGGTTTTAATTTTGAGTTAATTTTACAACAAAAAAAATGCAAATATATATTTAACAGAGGCGAAATCACCATAATTAGTTAATTACACTTACAAAACTTTAATAATTTCACTCTTTAAAATAGTCGGATTCCACTGAGGCAACTTTGTGATTATATTTATGAGTTTATTGTACAGAAACTCTGTAGGTATTTCAATAAAAAAAAATACAAATATATGAAACACAGACGAAATCACAGTAATTAGAAAATTACACTTACGAAATTAAATTCAGAAAAATAAATTACCTTAATAACTTCACTCTTTAAAATGGTCGGATTCCACTGAGGCAGGTTTGATATGTTGTTTTTCATTTCATTGTATAAAAACTTTGGTGGACAATCAACTGCACCCTGAAATAATAAGTTTTGATATTTTGAGTTGAATTGATATTATTACTGTTTACGGAAATTTTGTCGAGCGATACACGTTTTCGACCAACACGACCAAGACCATAGAACGACAACAAGACAACGAACGGACAAGAGGACAATTGTTTATTTGAGGCACCTGGCTAAATGAATTGTCATTTTTTTTTCTCGCACTGACTATGCTTTTGGCCTTGCAAGGCCTTTACAGCTTCACCGGACTACTAAGGCGAGCTGAATTATGTCTTTCTTCCTCGAACTGACTACGCTGTTGACCTGGCAAGGTCTTAACAGGTTTTTTTCCTCGAACTGACTACGCTATTGACCTAGCAAGGTCTCAAAGCTCCATCGGACTACCAAAATTGTTTTTTTTTTCGAACTGACTACGCTAATGGCCTAGCAAAGTCTTAACAGCTTCACCGGACTACTAAGGCGAGCGCTTAAGGCACTCAGCCGATTTTTGTTTGGGCAACCAGCTCAAGGGTGCACGGCACACCTCGGCTTGGCAGTTGCCTGATTCATGCAATTCGCGACCTATCTTAGGTAACCTAAGTTAAGCTAAACTATTCATACATATATGGGTTGTTGAAGCATATATGTGTACCAAGCATACATATCTTAACAACTCCTAGGTGTGTTTTGTATCGGAAAATTTCTAAACTATTTCAGTTCGATAAGGGGAAAAAAAAGTAAAACCCTTCCACTTTTATGTGTAAGCGTGTATGCGTGCACGTGTGTGGAGGTGATAGGTGTATTGTTGTTGTAGTGATGTAAATTTTGTGTCACTGTATCGCGCGAGCAGCGCACTCAAGGGCTCCACGCCGAGGGAACGGAACTAGGCTTGAGCCGCTGCCGAGGGGGGCCTAATCTGGTGTGCGGGAGCGAAATTTACCCCCAGACCACGGCGGTGTGATCTGTGGTTACGCGGGCGTGGGCGTGAACACGCTCTGTTTTGAGAGACAGGCTGGTACTGATTGTTCGCTGCCGTTATTTCATCGGGAGGATCGGTAAGAATGTGTCGCGGACGTCTTTTGTAACGCGCAGCGTTCGATACGAGTTCGTATGTTGCGGCGGATACCACTAACGGACTGGGCTAAATTATGTTTGATCGACAGCCGCATGTCATTAAAAGACAGCGACCATATGATAGCGCCAGCTAACTGTACTGTGGCGCCATCTCTTAACAACAAACTAAATATTGTTTGTTTAAATGAAATGCACAAGTTACTTTTATCTGGAACAATGACTATTGCCTACTGTTCTTACAAAGTATTTAATTGTTGTAAAACTGTTTATTTCTTTGCCATTTTTGTGACATTTTTTGTACTGAGTAAAATAGATAAGTTACAGAAAATTTAAAAACGGTTATTTAAAAAACATGACTTTATTTCGGTTTTTAAAAGGAAAAAAGCGCGCTACAAATTGCCCATACAATCGTATTCCTGTTTTATTCCTGGACTAGCGGGCCAGGTGGACATTGTCCCGCCCTGATAATAAAAAAATATACAACTTATATATCTAAACGTTCCTCATGAATCACTATATCTACTGGTGAAAACCGCATGGAAATTCGTTCATTATTCTATTTTCATTCTATATTCTCTATATATCTATATTCATTATTATATTCGTTTGAGATTATCGCGAACAGACAGACAGACGTGGCAGTGGACATTCTTTTATAATATGTACTGATAATGGAACTAGAGCAAATATTATTGCATCATACAATCTACATGTAACACTGTCATGTTCCTAAATTTAGACTTTTTCATAAATTAAATATCCTAAGACTTAGGGACCTTTTAAAAGCACTAAAACTACCCAAACATATAGCAATTTAAGACATTCAGGAAACACATTTGCCTAACATAATAAATTTTAAAATAACATGGTGAGAGCCAAATTACTAGGTATAATAATTTTGAAAAATTAATAAAATCGGAATCAGTTTCAAAGAAGAAAACGGGAATATGAAATTATGATGTTCACTAAATGCAAAAGAGATTTTAAAAAATAGTTGCCAATTTAGGACTTAGTATCACACAAAAGAACGATACATGACTAATTTCTGTCCGATTTAACCGAGACTCTCTTAAGACTTCTGAGATTATCGGCTTTCTATACTTATTTATAGATTTTGTGGCGTATAAATGTGTTCAAGCGATCACTTTATATTTAACTTTACCTTAGAAAACTAAGAGAATCTCAGGTCACATCGGACAGAAATCAGCCATGTATCGTTCTTAATACGTTAATATATAGTATATTGAAGAAGTTAAATATACAAGAAATTCGAAAAGATAGTTGCCAATTTAGGGCTTAGTATCGCACAAAAGAAATCGTTCTTCAATAGACTTAGCGCAATACATGGGTGATTTCTGTACGGTTTGACCAGAGATTAGTATCACATAAAAGAACGATACATGGCTGATTTCTGTCCGATTTGACCTGAGATTAGTATCACCCAAAAGAACGATACATGCTGATTTCTGTCCGATTTGACCCGAGATTAGTATCACACAAAAGAACGATACATGGCTGATTTCTGTCCGATTAGACCTGAGATTAGTATCACCCAAAAGAACGATACATGCTGATTTCTGTCCGATTTGACCCGAGATTAGTATCACACAAAAGAACGATACATGACTCATTTCTGTCCGATTTGGCCTGAGATTAGTATCACCCAAAAGAATGATGCATGGCTGATTTCTGCCCGATTTGACTTGAGATTCTCTTAAGACTTCTGAGATTCTCTAATTTCTATACTTATTGATTTTGTAGCATGCAAATGTGTGCGAGTGACCCTTACATATACAGATTTATATTAGCGTATTTTTGTTACTACGAAAATATTAGTTTTATTAAAAACAGAACATTAGAAAGATCCATTATCTAACTAAAACAGCTTAAATATTTAATCTACATATAATCGTATAATTACTATTTCTTATCAATTTTAGTGTTTAGTGTTGACCTTCAGAGTACAATGTGCTCTGATATGAAATAGGCACGGAAACTAGAACTACTTTAAGATAACAAGAACGTCACGAAGTTATTTGTTTGCCGCGTTATATCACAGGTGATATATCACGACATTTACATTTTAGATTTTACGATAAACAGTTATATTAGGCGAAACAGAGAGGACATAGGGGGTAGCAAACAAGCTGCAAATGAAATAATTAGTCACACTCAGAAAATAATTTCAGGGTTATGAAAAGCTGAAAAAAATGAAGTTTCACGCTTTGTAGATAAGTTTTTTGTTTTATTTCTTTCCTATATACCAGGTGAAAGGTTAGACACTAGCAGTATTCTAGGATAAGACACTTCATGGTCACATTTAACACATAAAATGATATTAAAACAAATACTAATAAACAATCAATTAACGTAAGTTAAAGTTTGTTCTAAGACTTTTACAAGTATAGCTACAAACGTGTAAATAAAATAATAAGTCTAAGTGCAATGACCGGTGCCAAAAGCTACAGTGGGCAACCCGGAGTTAATAACTTTCGATAATAATACAGACAATAAACCCTTTTGGTTTTGTTCCGGACGTTCCCACGTTCCCTTTCAAATGAAAGTGAAATCACCCGACGGTCATTGACACTGTGCTTTAACATAGAAGCGTAATAAAATATTTTTTGTATTTTTCTAGATAATTAGGTCAAATATTAAGAACTTATTTTTTTAATTGATTTGGAACGAGAATCGAGTACAGGGTGTCCTCCAGAAATATTGCTACTGTCTAAACAGTCACCTACCTCGTAGTTATAGTTAGACCTTTTTTGTCACTTAACTTTCTAAAATTGTAAGTCCATAATTTTTTGTATATCAAAAATGTACACGTTATTATTTTGGGTACTTGTGGCGTATAATGGTAAGATACTGTTCTAAAATTTTCAGAACAGATAGTGTTCTAAAATGTTCAGAACAAAAACCAGCGAAAATCACGAGTTTGAATCCCTCGCGAATCATTAAAAACGAAATTCCAGGAATTCGGTATCTTAACTCTGCCCTCCCAATACATTCTTAATAATTTAATGTATGTCCGTAAAAACTTTGAAAATCTGAATTTAGTAAAAGACCGGCATAATCTAAATACTAGAAACTGTGATAAACTGGTGGTCCCATGTTTCAGGTTTTTTTTTTTCAAAAGGATATTATAGAGTGGATCAGTATGTGAATGATAGTGATGTCTGGAATTGACTCCTCTCTGTGCATCCACTAAAAGCATTGTATGATGTATTGGAAATATATGTTAAAAAAATGTACCCGATCGAGTTTCTTGCCGGTTTTTCTCGATGACTGGGTTGTTTTCCGAACCGGTGGTAGTATTTGACGTTCATAAGTGCCTTATTAGGGCCTAAACTGAATAAAGTATTTTTGATTTGATTTGAAGTTGATTCCCATATATTGAAAACAGTTTTATTCAATTTTCTTTTAAACTATAAGTCCGATCTGAAAAGTGCATTTATGTATTTCTATTGCTTTTCATTAGAGAAATCGAATAGCATTTAATTTTTTGTAAAATTACGACTTTAATATATTTAGTCGAACTATAGAGACAAACCACCGTGCGACGCGGAAACTGTTCAGGAAAGATAGATTATATTTTGTATTTGAATAACTTAAAATAAAAACTATTAAAAAACATATTTTTTTCTAAAGGTTACTAAAATTGTTTTTTTCTCATTTGTAGAAACACTTGTTTTTTCAGTTATTATGGCAATTTTTCGATATATTCTTTAAGAGCACTGCGTGCCTCCGCATGCAGAAATGTGTTAACTTTAATCTATTTATCGCGCGTGATTTACTTTATACCTACATATTACAGAACATTTTATCACATTAATCAAACTTACCGTGAATCTGTAGACTTTACCGAACGCCTCCGTCCGGCAGGACTCGACCACGTCGCCCTTCTGCGAGCCGCGTTTCTCCAGGTTCCAATTCTGCTGGGTCACGACCCGCCACGCGTTCACCATGCTCTCGAAACCCTGCGCTTTGTACTCATCGATCTTTGGACAAAAGAGTCGCATTCAAATTCAGTGAAAACTGTGTTAAAAATGAATGATAGAAAAAGAAGTACAAACTTCTCAAAGGCATCAACCTCAATGCGATTTTTTTCCGAACTGTCGCGTTATTGGCCTAGCGAGGCCTTAATAGCTTCACCGGACTTCTCGCGGCGAGCGCTTAAGGCACTCAGCCGATTTTATTTTGACAACCAGCTCAAGGGTGCACGGCACACCTCGGCTTGGGATGTTGCCCAGGTTACGCAAAGACGGGAATCTAACTGAGTTAATCTCATTGGTAATTGTGACAAACTAGGAGGTTGATGTCTCAAAATTAAAATAAATGTATTGTTGTCATTTAGGAATTTCATCGTAAAGAATGTGAAAATTTTAATGTATACATTTTTTAAACGAATTTTTATTCTATTTTATCACCTTTGCCTTTGAAAAAAGTAATCAAACTGAGTATGGAGTCTTTTTTTTGTATCATAGGAGGCAAACAAACAGTAAGTAAGTGTAAGTGATAACCGCCGTCGATAGACACTAGCAACACCAGGGGAGTCGAAAGTGCGTTGCCGGCCTTTTAAAGAAGTATTTGTATTAATAAGGTTTATAATAACAGGTGAATGTTTAACGGGTCACATCCTGCAATCCTGTGGTAGTCCATGTTCACATTTAACATATAAAATAATAATAGCAAAACATATACTAATAAACAACAAAGAGAAACTTAGTTCAAATTTGTTCTAAAACTTTTTAAAGTACGGGAACGATACTTTTAAACGAAAAAAAAATCAGGCCTAATTCCAATGAACCACTTTAAAGGGGCTCTTTTCAAGGTTAATCACTGCGTAAATGCATATCGTGGGAACGACACACAGTCGAACAATGGGAACCGGGGCGTGAATCGAGGTTCGGGAGGCTGGCCAGATTGCGCGACAGGGCGTTTATTCATTTATTACAACAGTTGGTTTTTGCGTAAATCAGCTGACGTTGAGTGTATATCAGTTTTGCGTTTCTAGAGACAGTTAGGTCAAATATTTAGCACCTATTTTTGAAACTGTTTTAGAACGAGAATCGACTAATGTTTATCCTGTAAAAATATTACTCGTGACTAAACATTTGCTCGGTAGAAGTGAAAATTTAAAGCAATGGAATAACTGTGTTCTTTTCGAATGTTTATAATCTGAATTATTTGAATTTCATCATCATTACATAGTATACATAGACCAATAGTAATAATAATAGAAAAATACCCAAATTTAGCATCGCAACATGATATTTTACATACAGACGTAGTAATAATATAATTTTAATTAGGCCTCACTAATAAGATAACATATCAATGATCGATAAAACTTAAGCAGGCCCTGCATCCGCGTTTAACATATCCTAGAGTTATCTACAACAACCCTACATACAGCTAATCTAACTATAGACTGAAATTGGGACGTATGTGTTCAAGATATCCTCATGGTATTTCGAGAGAGTGATAGCAGAAATATTAACTATCAGAATTTATATTGGTTTCAATATTACATACATTAGCTATAACGTATATCTTAATATATATATTTCTTGTGTGCGTGTGTATGTGACTGAACTCCTCCTAAACGACTGGACCGATTTTGATGAAATTTTTTGTGTGTGTTCGTGGAGATTCGAGAATGGTTTAGATTCACAATTGGACCCGGTAGGTGGCGCTGCGGTTGGCTTTTAGGGATTTCATTTTTTATTACCACGGCAGGACAAAGTCCGCCAGGTCCGCTAGTCTATATATATAATTAGAGTGTAAATCTAACGTGTCTGTACTTTTTATGTTTTTGTGGAATGTTGTGTGTGTGTGTGCTGTCTAGGAATAAGTAATAAAATACATTTTAATCATTTCTAGAAATTTCTGCCTGTTTGTATGAACAGTGAACACGCATCACTGCTAAAGTACTGCGTTCACGATAAAACTACACATATACATAGTAACATTTAGTCTTGGTTTCATTAAAATCGGTTCACTATGTCAAAAGCTATTGTAATTTTAAGTACGAGAGAAAAGTAGATAAGTAAATGGAATTAATACATTCAGATGATTTTTATTGATGGGAGGTGGTCCTCCGCACAATGAAAGCACTGTTACTTGACGTCGGTGGCAGTACCCCGGGCGAGCCAGTAATACCAGTAACAGCTTCGGCGTGGTTCTATCACTTACCAAACTACCAATGATATTTTTTTTTAAATCCATCACAATGGTGGTAAATCCCAACTATCCCCCCTCTGTAAACGTACTTGTAAGAATTGATGGCAAAAATCAGAAGAACACTTTAGCTATATTATGTTATTTTGCCCTTTACAATAATATGTGCGATTTTAAGAATAAACTTACTGTCAACCATTCAGCCTTGAATTCCTCTTTGCTCATATCCTTGTTGAAGATCAACTTCATCCAGTTCGCGAGGGCGCTACTTATCTTACTCAGCCTGTTCTCGTATTCATCGTGGGTTTTAACATCGATTAGCTCTTCCAGTTGTTTGTTCATCGATTCATCTGTGTGCGTGAGCGACAGATCTGACGTTGAAGCGGCCATTTTGTTTTCCGTTTTTGACAGTCCGTTAACCGTTGTTAAGTCACTTTTAAATATTATTTTATAGTATTTCGTAGAGAAAATATTATTAATTCACTTGTTCTGTTATAAATTGTTTTCTGTTAATATATATTTTTTATAATTATACTAATATTACAAAGCTGAAGAGTTTGTTTGCTTGAACGCCTTAATCTCGGGAACTACTAGTCCGATAAAAAAAAATATTTCAGAGTTAAATAGCTCATTTATCGAGGAAGGCTATACCATATATATCAGCTATATCACGCTAAGACCAATAGGAGCGGAGCACCAATGAAGAATGTTCAAAACCGTTTTTCTTTTCTTTTGCGAGCTTCCGCTGCGTGTTAGCGTTAGCCCACAAAGTAACTATTCCGCGCGGACGAAGTCGCGGGCAGAGGCCAATTCTTTTATATATGTAGTTACAAACTAAAATAATTACTGGATATAAACCGCATGCAAAACCGCGTGAAATAATAAATTAAAAAATTAAAAAAAACCTTATTATATATAGAGGTCGCACTCGTTCTTTTCAATCAGCGGCCTCTATAATACGGTTTTCCAACTAATATCTGTTGGTTATAGATGCACATTTATAGTTATGTGTGTATGCATAAAGCGATATTGCGTATATCATATACAAGCTCTTGATAATTTTTATTTGTAATGAATATATTCATCGATAGGCAAATGAAAATCCAAGTGAAGAAGATAAAATGGTTTATGCGAGGCAAAACAATTTATCGGAGCACTTTTACGTAACAGATGCATAAACGAAGTGAAGAAAAACAAATATTTTAAAGTCATCAGAAATGTCAAAATTAATTGTTGCTCGCCATCTTTTGTTATCAAACTTGCCAACAAAATTACATAACAGTGCCTTCTACTGAGCGGATTTATAACCAAAAATACACGAGTCTTTTCCATACAAATCCGAATGTGAGAATTGAAAATAGCGTGGTTAATTAAATACACGTAGCTAATACAATTTATACCGTTATTTCCGCTATATTAATGACTAGCGGGCCCGGCAGACGTTATCCCGCCCTGATTATAAAAAAATCCTTGACAAATTATATACCAAAACGTTCCTCATGAATCACTTTAACGTTTGAAAATCCGTTCAGTAGTTTTTGAGTTTATCGCGAACAGACAGACAGACAGACGCGGTAGGGGACTTTGTTTTATACTATGTTAATGACATAATGATCTAAAGGTTATGCAAAGGTCGTAAAAATAATGGCCTTGTTTACAATCGTTATTGATTTGTATTCAGTTCAGATGATTTGATTCTACAATCAGAACAAACTAATCTTTACATAGTATAAAATGAATCTTTACATAGTATAAAATGAATCTTTACATAGTATAAAATGAATCTTTACATAGTATAAAATGAATCTTTACATAGTATAAAATGAAGTCGCTTCCGCTGTCTGTTCCCTTAGATCTATTAAACTATTCAACCGATTTTAATATAGTTTTCAGCTATAGATAGACTGATTTAAGACGAAGGTTTATATGTATAATACATACACATTGTAGTACAGAAAAGCCGAAAAAAATCAAAGGTTTGTAATGTGATGTGGTAACAAATATATTTATGTGCGCTTTAATCGCAAGCGCTGGCTACAAACCTTACGAGATAGATAGATACCATAAAGAGAAGTTTTGACCTCATCGTTTTCACACCCATGCAAAGCCAAGGTGGGTAGCTAGTATACACAAAAATCTCATTAAAGTATACACACCCGATTTTAAAAAAGAATCATAAAAATCCGTTAAGCGGTATTCGAGTTATGACCATAGAGACAGACAGAGGACCTTGTCTTCTGTAACAGGCAAGGATAAAGTTTTTTTTAATTATTTTTATTAATTAATATTCCCTCTATATAATTTAACCTTTTTGGGTAATTAAGATTCAAATTGGATTGAATTAATTATCATGGATTTAACTGCAAAGTTAATAAAATACATGTCCGTAATTGACGCTTACTTCCTTATTATACGGGTTTCTTAGCTATTTATGCAAAAATCGTCAGTATTTTGTTAGATATTCTGTTTTTAGTTATTCGAAATCACACGTAACCCACAAATGCCTCTGAAAATCGAAATCTTATAAATTTTATCGAACGATTCTTGTACATATATCTATATTACTTATTATATCTTTATATATAAATTTCTTCTGTACGTGTGTATGTCACTGAACTCCTCCTAAACGGCTGGACCGATTTTGATGAAATTTTGTGTGCGTGTTCCAGTGGATCCGAGAATGGTTTAGATTCAGAATTGGACCCGGTAGGTGGCGTTGCGGTTGAATTTTAGATTTTTTTCAGGACAACGTCCGCCCGGCCCACTATCATATATAAATATGTTGATTTTCACGGAACTTTCACCAACAGATAGCGGACATCATAACAAATAATTTAGACTAGCTGCTAATCGTGGTTTCGCCCGCAGTACTATCTCCAAAATGGTTTGACCGATATTCACGTAACTTTCGCTGACAGATAGTTGACCTTATAAAAAGGAATTTAAGCAATTTTAGTTTATACTATCTGTTAACCCTGGTTTCGCCCGCAATGTTATCTCCAAAACGGTTTGACTCGTCTTCACGAAACTTTCATTGATAGATATCTGGCCTTATTAAAAGTAATTCAAGCAATTTTAGTTTATACTAGCTGTTAACCGTGGCTTCGCCTGTAGTGCTATCTCCAAAACGGTTTGACCGATCTTCACGAAACTTTTACTGGCAGATAGTTGACTTTATAAAAAGTAATTTAGGCAATTTTAGTTTATACTGGCTGTTAATCGTGGCTTCCCCCACAGTGCTTTCTCCAAAACGGTTAGACCGATTTTCACGGGACTTTCACTGGCAGATAGCGGACTTATAAAAAGTAATTTAATATATTTTAATTTAGACTATCTATTGACTGTGGCTTCGCCCTCTGTGCTATCACCAAAACGGTTAGATCTATTTTCACGAGACTTTCAATAGTAGATAGCGAATCTTATAACAAATTAATTGAGGTTATTCTATTTTAGACTAGCTGTTACCCGCGACTTTGTCTGCATGAAATTTAGCAAGATTTCAAATGATTCTTTATTTTTAATAAGAGAAATAATTATCAGCTTATTGTTTACAATTCGACATTATAATTATTAATAACTTTAATGATATAGAGGTCTTCCTAATAAGATCTTAGATTATATACGTATTACGTAAAGAGTTCCATAATACAATTTCTTGCGGAACAGACAAGCGTTTATTTTTTGTATAGTCACAAAATCTTAATTATAATAATGGCATTGTATATTAAATGTAATGTAAATGTAAATCTTTATAATAATATTTTAAGTTATTGTTTCATTAGTTCCTTATACAGTGTAAGTGAGCACTGAGGTAGTTATATGGTGGGTTAAGGTTCCAAATAAATATGTCGCTGATGGCAAACCTAATTTGGCACGCTGTTAGTATTTATATATCTAATGTACACGTTACATGTTACTTTTAGTGGCGTGCACGTCGTATTTACAATTGTCTTTAAAGAGCATTTCTATAATTGTACATAGTCTCACAATTTTATAATATTTTAATACGATTTAAAAAAACGCGTGCGGAGTCGCGGGTACAGCTAGTCTTTATATATAAATTTCTTCTGTAGGTGTGTATGTCACTGAACTTCTCCTAAACGGCTGGACCGATTTTGATGAAATTTTGTGTGCGTGTTCCAGTGGATCCGAGAATGGTTTAGATTCACAATTGGACCCGGCAGGTGGCGCTGCGGTTGACTTTTATGGTTTTTTTTTATTACCAAGGCAGGACAACGTCCGACGGGCCTGCTAGTAGAATTATAGTTTATATCATAAAATATGAAGTTGATAGACTTAAATTGAAAAAATTACGATAACATAAGAGTCGTGACATTTCAAAACGAATCAAATCAAAAATTTTAGCCCTTCCTAATATATTTACCTTATTTTTAACATCTACAAATTTTGTACATATAAGCTATGAAGATCGTAAAAAAAAACTAAAAACCTTATGAACAGCAAAATTTGAACTTCGTTTTCGGAAAAATCTGGAAATCTTAAAAAAATTAAACATACGGATGGTTCAAATTGGATTTAGTTCATTTGGAAATGTAAAGACTCCTAAGATACTTTCTTATCAGTAGCCATCTGATTATGGCAATCGTAAACTTCAATAATAAAGTTTATTTACGAGAAGAAGCAAAAACAAAAATTAATACGGACACCACGGGGACGGCGAGAAGGATCAATAACACGACGAAGGGAATTGACCTTGACCTTCAAAGGACAAAGATGAAGCGGAAAATCTAACGCGTAGGTGTTATTTAACCTTTGTTTAACCTTCGTACGACCTATATTTGTGGCATACCATAACAAATTTATTTATCTCATTAAAGTTTGACATTCACTTTAAAAAAAATATCTATATAATCTAATTTAGTTTTTTCCATAAAGGTCGTGTAAAAACACAAACACAAGTTTGGAGCCTTTTTTTTAAAACTTGTCCAAAAAATTAAAAAAAAACCTATCATTTGAAGGGGTAATAAAAAAATGACAAAATCTACCAGGAGGGCTATTTTGGGGGTTACTGAAACATATCGCAAGAATGATGAAATATAAAAAAAAAGTCGAGTCAGTCATAAGGACTGCGATAGAGGTGAAAACTCAAAACAATGGAGTAACTTTTTTTTTTCAATTTTAAAATCAACTATTCTCTGAATTATTTAAATATCAGAATTTTTATACTTATAAAAATTATTAACATTAGTCTGTTTATCACATCTATTGACACTGGGAGCAATTATACACATTTTTATGCAGTTTATTAAGTGGTCAAACATATGAAGACATGCACAATCTCAGAACGAAATATAACTAGTATATGTACACAGACCGAGCCGCGGCGCAAGCGCAATACGGTCAACCTTACTAGCATGTCATGACGTGACATAAAATTTTATCCCCTACCAAAAAAATATCGGTCAACCGGTCACTCTATCAAAAGTTATTCTAATTTTAATAACGACGCGACTTAAGTACGAGAGGAAAGTAGATAAGTAAATTGACTTAATACATTCAGATGATTTCATTAGTCACTGTTTTTTTACATTCGATACCCAACGTAACTAAAATATTTTATTTAATAAGAATTTATACTATACTAGCGGACCGGGCGGACGTTGTCCTGCCTTAAAAAATCCTAAAAGTCAACTGCAGCGCCATCTACCGAGTCCAATTGTGAATCTAAACCATTCTCGAATCTCCACGAACACACACAAAAAATTTCATCAAAATCGGTCCAGTCGTTTAGGAGGAGTTCAGTCACATACACACGCACACAAGAAATATATATATTAAGATTTATCTGAATAACGGTGTATATAACCAATTATGAGTTACTAGCGGGCCCGGCAGACGTTGTACCGCCTTATTATGAAAAAATCTTTGACAAATTATATACCAAAACGTTCCCCATCAATCACTCTATCCACAGGTGAAAACTGCACGAGAATCCGTTCGGTGGTTTTTGAGTTTATCGCGAACAAACAGACAGACGGATGCGGTAGAGCACTTTGTTTTATACTATGTAATGATTAATTGTAACTATGAGTTATGTATATAGTAGTTTTTATATTTTATTCGCAATCTTGTGATATTTGGCTCTATATTTTGTAATATTGGTGGTGTTTTACGTAATATAGTTCGGTTATTGTGTACAAGTGGAGTGGGTGGGATATAATACCACGGAGCATGAATTCTGAGATGCCACAAAAACTCCCTGGAAACTTCTAACGACGGGGCCACCATCTTGTCAGAACATTGAAATGATGACAAGAAACTTGTAATAGTGTTAGCTACTTGACAGTGGCAGTATTGATTTAGAAGATTGGTTGCCAAAAAAAACAATTATTTTTGAAGTTATACTTCTTTTGGCGCGTTAGGGAAAAATGATGAGAGTGAATTTTTACGACGCGCGCGCACACCGTCACGATAAACCGACACCCTGAAGTTAGCTATAGTCAACATTTTGTTTCTTTGTATTTGTTGTTTGTATTTCTTTGTATTAAAACTTTCAATATATGAAATACCTTTTTTCTATTGTTAGTGTCGTTTTTTCTACAAACGTAGAATAAGGCGAAAGATAAAATTTTTGAAAAGATTTTTAATTTGTTACGCCAAAGAAGTACAACTTCTAACGCGTGTACATAAGTACACACATATATCTTTTTTAATAATACGTAAAAGATAAAAATGATTACTGTGAGTTATCTTTATGACAGACATCATTACATAGTATAAAACAAAGTCCCCTGCCGCGTCTGTCTGTCTGTCTGTTCGTGATAAACTCAAAAACTACTGGACGGATTTTCAAGCGGTTTTCACCAGTAGATAAAGTGATTCACGAGGAACGTTTTGGTATATAAGTTGTTAAAGATTTTTTTATAATTAGGGCGGGACAACGTCTGCCCGGCCCGCTAGTATATCTTATAGGACTTCTTTAGACGTACAGTTCCGTGGTACATTATTTTTATATATCTTATAGGGTCCAGCCAGCGTTGCAAATACGGAAACTCCTTACGACTTCATTAGAATACATCAACTTTTCTTTACTGTGTACTTTACTAATATAAAGCTAGCGGGTTTGGTTGAACGTGCTAACCTCAGGTACTACCGGTCCGATTTGAATTCTTTCAGTGTTAAATAACTCATTTATCGAGGAAAGCTATAGGCTATAATATAATATCATCACGCTAAGATAAATGGGAGCGGAGCACCAACGAAGAATGTTTCAAAATCGGGGTTAACGTACTTATTATTTAAAACTAATTTTCACCTTTTACGTAAACGAATTCACGTGTTAAAGTTAGCGTTAGCCCAAAGTAACTATTCCGTGCGGACGAAGTCACGGGTAGAAATTAGTATATGTGTATTATTAATGTAAAGTTTCCGAACAAATGATCCAAAAGGTAGTGGATAAATGTATCCAAACCCGTTGCGTAGTTTACAAGAACAAAGAAAACAGATAACCGCGAAAATCGACTTTGATCACAGATACATAATTTAATTTTAAATCATTCGAAAATCAAATCGTCTTTTTATATATAAAGGTTACATTTAACATTAGAAATTTAAATCTAAGTATCTGTGGTATTTCCTTGCTAATTCGCGAAACGGCTGAAACGATTTTGTCGAGGCTTTTATTGACAAACAAGCAAATGATTTTTATATAATTATTTAAGCAGTAAAGACAAAATTTAACCTTATGTATCTCACAGTTAACGAGGTTTAAAACGGTTAACTATTAACAAAATTACAATAAGGAATAATTAAAGAACTGGCCACGAGTAATGTAGATAAAACAAAGAGTCCAAAGAGCAAAATTAAAAGGTAATTGCAAGCACTACTGGCCAGTATCTAATTAACGCCAACTTTGTTGCAACAATTGCAAGATAACGATCCGTAAATAGAACGATTTCGAAATTCAAATACATATATTTCTTTATTCGCAATAATCCACGACGAAGAAGTTTCCGTGCCTATTGGCCGGTATCACGTTTAGAAAATAATAAACCTTGTAACGCAGAATTATTTTAGGCACGATTAAAAACCGGTCGCCGTGTCACCGAACTTTGTATTCACGTAAACAGAGTAAACACGTGCGACGCGCGCGGCACCACGATTACAACTAAGTGACCGCGTACAGATTATATTATAAAATAAATTCACTATCTAATAAATATGTCCGAACTACAGTAGGACGCGAAACGTCTGAGATAACGGTCGATAAACGATGTCAGGACTTAATTTAGAGGTCAACAATTTAAAAAAATATATATATATACATAACATTGACTCCTTATACTATATGAGATAAGCGTTCTGTCGAACTGAGCACGTTGATATCAAATGTCTGGTTCTCTATTTCATAATGAAATTTATTTCAAAATACATATATTCATGTATATACCACCGAATTGTCTGAATTCGCGTACATTTACTAATTTTAGACCGGATTTGTTGGGGCGGCAAGGGATCGTACTAGCTACTCGACCTTGGATAGCCGCATCCACGGTCCGCCCGGCGGAAGGTGGCCGCCGAGCTCCTACCTCATAGGGAGACAGACTGAGTACACTTCAGCTGCCTCCCCTCGTCAGCGGGACCCATGCAATGAGGGGATGGACCCCCGGCCCATTCCCTCAGGTCCGACTACGGTGGCGGAACGAGGCGGGCAAACTGCCTCCTCCTTCTGCCGGTCCTCCGTCGACGGAGAGTGTCGCTCAAAGGATCATCTTCGCGAGCACTCTCCGCCGCCTCCTTCTGCGAGATGACCTCCTCACAGAAGGAGGCCATCGCCTGCCACGCCTGCTCGCTGCTGAGCATGGCCGAAACCACACTCGGTAGCGATAAATCCGCCCCTCCGCCGCAGCCAGAATACAGCGCTGTGAGGAAACCGGAACCTGAGAGATGCTCTTATACTATATGATACTTGATGATTTGATTGATGATTGTACTGTTCTACTGTATCTGGGAGGAAAACATAAAACTGTGAATTTCTCAGAGTCTGAAGTCGCCAATACGTAATGGGCTGTCGCGAGGGTAATTATGCCCATACTTGCCTTCGGGAAGAGGCCTACTATAGCCTTGCAGTGGGTCTCTCACAGGCTCTTGATGACGATGAAGTTTTAAGAAGGTAGAAGAGTAAAAAAAAGCAATTTCAACCAAATCGAAAGAGGTCGGATTTTAAAGTGGTCGATTTGACATAGAGTGTCCCACTATAAAGCAAACTAACATTATAAAACTGAATGGTTTGTTTGCTTGAACGCGCCAATCTCAGGAGCTACTGGTCCGATTTGAAAAATTGTTTCAGTTTTAGATAGCTCATTTATCAAGGAAGGATATAGGTTATATAGCATCACGCTAAGACCAATACGAGCGGAGCACCGATGAAGAATGTTTCAAAATCGTTTTTGTTTTCCTTCTGAGAGTTTCCGCTGCGTGTAGCGTTAGCCGAAAGTAACTATTCCACGCAGACGAAGTCACGCGCAGAAGCTAGTACGAAAATAAAAATCAGTTGCCAAATGTAGATAAGCGTATAACCTGAGAACAGCTGCACCTATTTTGCCAATTCTCTATTGTTGTGTTTACAATTGTCATTACAAGGTATGCATGAAGGATAAAGTTTGAAAAATAAAACTTGATTCAAAATCTCAATTAAAAATGAGTTACTGAGACAGAAGGCATTAGGGAGATTTTTTTTCCTTTCTTTCGTTATGGCCTCTCCCTGTTTAGGCAATTTCACCAATATCAAGTGTGACAATTACACATTACAAACTTAATGCCAAATATTCAGTGTAACAATGTGGTATAATCTAAAGTAGGAACGTATCAGCATAGATAAATCACAAAAAGGGGATAGGTAGTGTGTTGTGAGTACCACAGAAATTATTTATAAAAATATATTGGGAATATACATACATAGCATAATTATCTTTATACTAGCGGGCCCGGCAGACGTTGTCCCGCCCTGATTATGAAAAAATCCTTGACAAATTATATACTAAAACGTTCCTCGTCAGTCACTCAATCCACCGGCGACAACCGCATGAAAATCCGTTCGGTAGTTTTTGAGTTTATCGCGAACAGACAGACAGACAGACGCGGTAGGAGACTTTGTTTTATACTATGTAATGATATCTTAGAATAATAACGCATAGAAACCAAATCCGCGCATAAAATTTTACGCCACTAAATTGGAGCCAGAAATGGCTCCCTACGCCCGCCCGTTCCATATTGTACAAGGTCACTTCCTTCCGAACGCATCTCTTAGAAAATAAATAATTATGGCGGTTTGTGCAGTTAAATGCTGTTACAATACATTTGAAAAATATAAGAACTGTGTTAATATCACTTTTCGCATATAAGCTATCAACATATTGTAGTATTTCAACGATTTACGTTAATAAAAACATTCGTTTTATTCCATGTTTTGTAAATGCTCAGTGTTGCCAGATAAGGAAATTAATTTCCCATATTAATTGACGTTACTGATGAGATTAATTATTTTTTTATGAAAGGAACATATTTGATTAATTATGTATTGTATGTATAAGTGAAATACACACGCCATTATGTAGTTTACAAATCTTAAATGTTTGAAAATGAGTTCGTTAAATTTTGACGTCTCAATGAACTTTAATTTTTTTAAACTTACATCAATAATAATATCAATGAAATCTTAACATTTTGTTGTTCAAAGGATTCCTACTGACCCTAAAAAATTACAAAAATGGCCCTCATATACTTAGTCGTTTCTTCAACCTCGACTACGTTGTTGTATGGAAGGTATGGTATAAAACATCAAAATTGTTTCTTTAAGTGTTGAGTTGAGGCCGAAGTAATAATGACTACGAAGAGGGGGTAAGCAAAAACATTAAATGCAAAATGGACCACGCGTCGGTTTAAGAAATAATGCTTTTCATTTTCCCCGGTTTTGGGCAAGTTACATTTTAGAGGCAAGCCCTTTTTATCGTGGTGTGCGTGTGTACTCGTGTAATCGTTTGAACCCATGTACGATTGTATGCTTCACTTTTGTAATCACTTAGAGTACCGAACTATCTTTCTATACGTTATTATTCTAAGAATGATATAAATTTCCTCTGTACGTGTGTATGTCACTGAACTCCTCCTGAACGGCTGGTCCGATTTTGATGAAATTTTGTGTGCGTGTTCCAGTGGATCCGAGAATGGTTTAGATTCACAATTGGACCCGGTAGGTGGCGCTGCGGTTGAATTTTAGATTTTTTTTTTATTATTAAGGCAGGACAACGTCCGCCCGTTCTGCTAGTGTTAGTATAAAGATAGATAACATTACAGTTTAATATTATTACGTTAAATGAAAAGAGTAAACCTATACACATATAAGAATGTAAATTTAACGTGTCTGTACTTTTTCGATTTTCATGATTGTTGCTAGGAATAAGTAATAGAATACATTTCAATCATTTTTAGAAATGTCTGTCTGTCTGTCTGTTTGTATGAACACGCATCACTGCTAAACTACTGGATTCATAAAGCATATTGTCTGGAGTAACTTAGTCTTTGTTTCATTTAAATCGGTCCACTCTATCAAAAGTTATTGTAATTTGTATGACGGCTCGAGTTAAGTACGAGAGAAAAGCAAATAAACAAATGGACTTAATATATTCAAATGCTTTTATTAGTCACTGTTTTTTTACATGAGGTTCGACGCGGACGGAGTCGCGGGCACAGCTAGTAAGTAACTAAATACATTTTAATAACTTTTAGAAATGTCTGTCTGTCTGAACACGCTGTTTGAACACGCATCACTGTTAATCGGTTCACACTATCAAAATTTATTGTAATTTTAATGACGACGCGAATTAAGTACGAGAGAAAAGTAGATAAGTAAATGGACTTAATACCTTCAGACGATTTTATTTATAACCGTGTTTTTTTTAATAAGGTACCACGCGGAGACGAAGTCGCGGGCACAACTAGTTTTAAATAAACGAGTCGTTTCATTTCATAATGAGCTAAACCCAATGATAATCATCCACATGTTTAAGTTAAATGAATTTTTTTAACGTTTCCAGTTTTTACACACCGAAAACGAAGTTCAACTTTTGCCGTTGATAAGGTTTTTGGTTTTTTTTTATGATCTTCATGTGTGTAAGGTGGTAGAGCCATGCTGAAACTATTATTGGTTTCAGCATAAATGGGTCGGCTCGCCCGGGGTAGTACCACCCTCTCACAGAAAACCGACGTGAAGTAACAGTGCTTGCATTGTTGCGTTTCGTTCGGTCAGTGGGGGGCGCCAGAGACCCACCTCCCCTCCCCTTCCACTTTCCTCTTCCCTTCCTCCCCCCCACTCCCTACACAGGCTGGCAACGCACTTGCGACTCCCCTGGTGTTGCAAGTGTCTATGGACGGTGGTGATCACTTACATCAGGTGACCCACCTGTTCGTTTGCCTCCTATGATATAAAAAAAAAAAAAAAAATTGAAACGCAGAAAAGATAAAAGGTCTTGATAAAATAACGTAAATTATTTTGAACGGCTAAAAAATTAGATTTAACTAATTCTTTAATGCAACGACAAACACGTATGTTAAACCGGATTCAGTTTCTTGCCGGTTCTTCTCAACGAGTGGGTTGTTTCTCAGAACCGGTGGCAGTTTAGACGTTCAGGAGCGTTTTCTTAGGACGTAAATTGAATTTGTAGTTTTTTGCTTTTTGATTGTTTTTTTAAGGGAAGATTTGGTTTTATTTTCTTCGTTATAATACGTACAAAATCGCCGTGGGCAACTCTAGTATATTATGATTTCAAAATATTTCAAGCATAAATAAAACATAGTTAAGTGTAAGACTCGCGCAACGGCGTTATTAAGTATTCTGTTTTTTTTTTAATATAAATTTTGTGTTAATCAACAAATTATTAAGTAACCGGATGGCAGCAAGCACTGACACTTTGAACACCCGACTGCGTAGAAAGAAGGTCATTATTATCATGTGTAAATACACATTTATTTCTTTGGCACGCCGGATTTTAACAAATTATATGTTATAAGGTATTTATTATTACCAACTATACATTTTAATTTCAAACTGCGTATTAGAGTACGGAATACATAACAAATTCAATCATCCAGATAATAGACGCATGTTAGAAACTAAGCATAATATTTATTTAAATCATTTAACCATTTTGAATTGAGCCATAGACGCCGCCATATTGCCGTTGGCTGTTCAGCCGAGCGCCTGGACCGCCTACGCCGCCCATAAGTGTTCGAGGCTACAACAGCGATATCGGATCCTGAATCCTGTGCATTCAAGACGCTATCGCGACGCAAGTTTCCGGGTTGAGGTCGCGTTCCGCAAGGAATGTGACTTCCCCTGAGCCTGCACGACGGCGTCAACTTCAGGAAACCCCTACAAAGGCCCTTTTCAGGGCCACCCGACGACCCCAGCATCCAACACGGACACCGAAGCCGCCCGAACAACAATGACGACCCCCAGCAATGAAGCCCGGACCCCGACTACATCGAGGTTGAGAATACCTCCTGCGATAACCCAGGACAACCGGCTCGCCTCCCACCTGCAAGTCGCGTCGCCCGTCGACGCCTACGCACCGGAGGGAAGCCAGACGCCAGATTACACGCTAATCGACTACGAGAGAGACCTTGTTTCGCTGGCCCAACTCATCGGAACAGAAATACTGTCGACGCACATGCTTCGGTGGATGGCGCTGTGCCTGCGCGTCCGCGAAGCTGAGGCCGAAGGAACTACACCCACCATGGAAGACGTAGCCGCCCTAGAGCTAGCCGCCAAGGGCGTACTAGCTCCACCAATAATCCCGTTGAAAATGATCAAAAAGATGAGCCCTATCGGCAGAGCTAACAGGAGAACTCGCGAAGAGCTCGAAGCGGACGATTCGGCGCACGAACCGCGCCCGAGGCCCCGCTCCAAATCCGCTTCACCACTAGGCGCACAGAACACCAATAACAACGAAAAACCACTGCAACAACGCGAAAAGAGACTCAAGCTAACCCAGACGTGCCCGGAAACCTCCGTTCCCGTATCGCAACACGCACCTGCAAACAATGAAAACTCTTACGTAATTCCTTATCGCTCCCAGCCGGGAGCTAAAAATAGAACAATAGAAATTCCAGCTGCGGCCGTGACCTTGAAGACAGCGGCGCCAGCGGCGGAAAGAATTCGCACCAATTCGGCGCATGCGCAAGGCTCCGCCAATCAGGCGCGAGATGCGGCTCTAGGCGCGACCTACGCGATGGCAGCGGCAGCGGAAAAAAGAAGAACTACCACAAAATCGGCGCATGCGCAGCCCTCCACCAATCAGGTGAGGGCTGGGCCCTCGACCGTCGCCGAAAAAGACGCAACCAACAAAAACGCAGAAGACTCAACTAAAAAGTCAAACAAATATCCCCCGATAATCGTCGAACGCCTTCCAAATTGGCATTCGCATCTGAAGACACTATCTGAAAAGATAGGCAGAAACACGAACGCCCGCCCCTTCGGACACGGAGTGAGATTCCTGCCAGAAGACGGCGAAGAGTATCGTACCATACAACGATACTTAACAGACCTGGAAGAAACTGAAAACATCCGATGGTACTCCTACTCTCCGCCAGAAGAGCTGCTACTCAAAGTAGCAGTAAGAGGACTACCGTCAGACGCGGAACCGGATGACGTGAAAGACGCCCTAAGAGAAAAAGGGTTCGCACCTGAACTCGTCAAGAACATCCGGGCGCGGGGAGGACGCCCGGGCAGCGTCTTCTACGTCGCCCTCAAGAAAGATGACACAACAATTCCGGCCATATACAATGTGTCAGAACTGTTACTGATCAAGGGAATCAAGGTGGAGGCATGGCGTGGGAAGACTGGCCCCGCCCAATGCCACCGCTGTCAGCAATTCAGACACAGCTCGCACCAATGCCATCGCAATCAAGCATGCGTTCGTTGCGGCGGCCCGCACTTCGCACGCGACTGCGACCGGCCAACCGACCAAGCGCCGACCTGCGCCAACTGCGGAGGTCCCCATCCTGCTAACTTCACCCTATGCCCGGTATACAAAGCCGAGGCCCGCAACAAACGAGCCGGCACCGTGGCCAGGAAGAAACAAGCGGAGAAACAAGCAGAAGCGGCCCAGATTCAAGTTCGCCCTCAAGATCGTCAAGTAACCCAGCAAAACACGGTCACCGAAGCCGCGCTGACGTCACTTATGGCGCCAGCGAATGAAAACCCACGAATAAGCAAAATTCAAAACACTACCAACAAGAGACGGCGAAACAAAAAGAAGACGAAAACTCAAAAAGATGGCGCCACCGGTACCATGCGACAAGAGCGCCAACCGGCGGCCCTAGACGTCATCGCGCACACAATGGACGCGCTAAAAGACATCTTGCTCGCTGTTCGCGAAGGGGAACAGGGACAGAGAGCGGCAATGACTGGCCTGGCAAAACTATTACAATTCAATGGATAATAAGCCCCTAAGAGTCGTACATTGGAACGCTCAAACCCTTAAGAAAAAGGGAAAATTAATCGAGAATTTCCTGAAAGAACAAAACGTGGATGTAATGTTAATTTCAGAAACGAAATTAACTGACAAAACACCATTCAAGATTGCCAACTACATTACGTACACGAAAAATGAAGTCACGGCAGATGGCGCTGCCTACAGAGGACTGGCAGTCCTTGTCAAGAAAAACATAGTTCATCAGGCCATACCATACGTGGAGTTCCAGTCTCTCTACGCACTGGGCATCCTGGTGAACTACGCCGGTCAGCACATGAGGCTGTATGCTGCCTACAGACCTCCAAGACATATCATAAATAAACTCACGGATGAACTCAAGATCCTACTAGCGCCACCTATACCCACAGTACTAGCGGGCGACTTCAATGCTAAACATACTAGCTGGAGTTGCTCGGGATCGTCACATGTGGGGAAAATTATAAAGAAAAACTCCGAGGAACAAGACTACGAGGTGATAGGACCCAGCGAGCCTACCTATTACCGAGGCCGCTACCAAAGTGTCCTCGACCTAGTCATATACAGAGGCCTGAACACACCGCCGCTCCAGACCGTACTCGCAGACCTGCCGTCAGACCATCGACCGGTGCTGCTAGAGTTCACCGGACCGACCACGAAAATTTATTTCCCAAGAAGTCGGCAAGTCACGGATTGGAACAAATTTTCGAAGGAACTAGAGCGCACAACGCCCTCTAGGGCCATGATAACTAGCCAGGATGTATCATGGCTCACGGAAGAGATAACGACGAGTATCAACAGAGCGATTGACAATGCCTCACACACTATAAGTACCACGAGAAGACTTGCACCACTCCCAAAGAGAATTCAAGACATGATCTCAGAAAAGAGGGCGCTCCGAAAGTTTTGGCAGCGATCTCGCTGCCCTCTGGCGAAAAACCGATTAAACAGACAAATCGAAGCTGTCCAGATGGCGCTGGGAAAATACGCAGCCGACTCCTGGAGCCATCACATAGTCGAGATATCGGAAAAGCTTCCGCCGATTTATAAACTATGCCGAAAATTAACCACGGTGCCGGAACCGGCCCGACCGATATACGGGGAGGACGGACGGCTGTACTTCACAGCGCAGGAGCGCGCGAATATTTTTGCCGCCTCGCTTGAAAAACAGTTCACGCCCAATCCGGTAGTTGATGCACACCACCAGCAAACAGTAGAAAACTTCCTAGCTACATACCGAGACGATATGAACACCGTACAAGCAGCAGAAAAGGAAAAACTCTATATAACACCGAGTATGGTCAAATACAAAATCAGAAAACTCAAACTAAGAAAAGCTCCCGGCGCAGACAAAATCACTAACACCATGCTACGCCATCTACCGGCGAAAGCAGTGGTGGCACTTACCCGCCTATTTAATGGCATTCTGCGTACGGGTTTTTTCCCTGACGAATGGAAGCTAGGAGTCATCATCATGATCCCTAAACCAGGGAAAAATAAGCAGAAACCCGAAAATTACAGACCGATCACCCTTCTAAACACGATGGCCAAACTGTTTGAAAGTATAATCTTAACCTGGATGAAGCCGGCGATCGACCTCAGGCCTGAACAGTTCGGGTTCCGCGAGGGCCATTCGACGACGCTACAGCTCGCCAGAGTCACGAACATCCTGATCTCCGCCTATAACAACAAGAAGCACACAGCTGCAGTACTTCTCGATATGGAAAAGGCTTTTGATCGGGTGTGGCACGAAGGCCTATTATACAAATTAGCCACACAGACCAGCCTACACAACCAAATCTTCCTCGTACTACAGTCGTACCTGCAAAACAGGAGGGCGCTAGTGAGGATTGAAGATAAAAAATCTCACGTATTCTCCATCGGCGCTGGGGTGCCGCAAGGCAGCTGCTTATCGCCGATTCTCTATGCCGTATACACTAATGATATCCCGTGTATCGCCCCTGCAGAGCTAGCGCTGTTCGCCGATGACACGGCGTACCTGGCCACGTCCATGAACAAAAATAGGGCGGCAGCACTGCTGCAGCCGACACTAGACGTGTTGCCAGATTGGCTAGATAGATGGCGTCTCGCAGCCAATGTAAAGAAAACTCAGGCAATCACTTTCAGAAGATCCATCAAGCAGCCACCACTACTGAAACTAAGAGGCCAAAGACTACCCTGGCTCGAGGTAGTGAAATACCTCGGGATCAGTATAGACAAAAAACTTAACTTTAAACATCATGCCACAGGAGTGATCGCGCGCACCAAAACAGCCCGCAGGATGTTACGTCCACTTTGGCTGTATCGAATAAGTCGTCGTATCATTCGATAGTGCCAGTCGTGTTGTGAAAATACATACAAATGGAGGACGATGCCATCTGTGCTCTCTGCTCTATAGGCTCTACCTATCTACTCTGACATCAGAAGTGTGCGACGAACTTGCTCCTATGCGTGAAAATTTAACGAAGAAATTTTTAATGATAATTTGACGACGAATTTTTTTCTGGAAGTCCTCAACAAGATGCACGCTATGAGCAAATTACTTACTACTCCCGCCACAACCATGTGTAAAGATAGAGGGTAGAATTTCTTACAGCCGTGGTGGCAATATTGGCGTACGAGAATGTTGTGGTCACATAACGATGCGGATCGGAATGCTGTGATCCGTGAAGGGATTGTCAATGGGGTTCCTGGCTGTTGTAGTGATAGTCTGCTATTTACGTGGATAGTGCCTCATTTCAGCAAACGACGAGTGTAGCTCTCACTCGCATTACTCACAAAGCGTCAACAACATAAGGTGGTTCTTCTAAACTTCTCCCAACTGGAAGAAGTTAAAATTAACTTATAAAGATTCGATGCCATAAAAAGCGACGATTGAGTTTCCAGAGACGAGTGCTTGAAAACGACCGCTACCACAAATACTGTAGAATCAACTGCGTCGGGCGCTAGACTGGTGATCAGGTGAACGTGTTCCTTGGCACCTGGCCAACAGCGGGAGGCTACTATACTGCTCTTCTACAATAGACTGTCGTTAATTAACTTGGTGAGAAGTTTCCATACTATTCCCTCATTCACTTCATGCAGGATATATTCTACGTATGAAAGTTACATACACACACAAAATCAACCAATTCTTTTACATCGATAAGCCGTGGAGGCTCAAATATAAAACGCGTGCATGACGCATTCCATGTACGAAGTCACATACACTCATACAGTACATACAACACAAAATCAACCAAATCTTTTATATCAATAAGCTGTGGAGGCTCAAATATAAAACTCTTGCATGACGCATTCCATGTACGAAGTCTCATACATACATACAGCACAAAATCAACCAAATCTTATACATCAATAAGCCGTGGAGGCTGCATTCCAGTTGTCAAATATAAAACTCGTACATGACGCATTACATATACAAAGTCACATACATACAGGTTACATACAGCCACAGAATTCCATCAAATCAAAGACTTTGTGTCTATCACAGAGCGGTGTTCTTGATCCCTTCCTTTCATCCTGTCAAACCAAAGCCTTTGTGTCTATCGCAGAGTAGTACCGTCACGTGAGATCCTACTTATCAAATATAAAACTCATATACATGATGTATTTCCGTGTATGAAAGTCGCATACAGTTGTAGAGAGGCAACAGTGTGTGAAAACTCTCATGTTATCCTGCTGGAATCATCACACCAGCGCAGGGCAGTAGTCTGCTCATCACCAGCGCAGGGCAGTCGTCTGTTCATCACCAGGGTGCTGCTCACCACCAGGGCCGAGCAGTCGTCTTCTCATCATCATGGCAGGCCAGCTGTCTGTTCATCACCAGGACAGGCAAGTCATCTGCTCATCACCAGGGCAGGCCAGTCGTCTGCTCATCACCAGGGCAGGTCAGTCGTCTTTAACATAAAAATAAGCTTGCAGTATATAGCACTCATCAAAAAAGTCTAAGCAACATGTATTAATTTAAATTTTAGGATGGTTCTTCACATTATAACGTTGTATTTTATTTTTAAAATAATATCTTTAGGGTTCTATGATGTAAAAATAACAGCTGTCGTCTTTATAAGTTCTTCTAATAACAGAAATGAACAATATTAGAATATACTGTAGAAACTAAGATACATAAGAAACTAAACTTTTTTCTTACAAAATGAAATTTCTAAAGAAAATGTATTTATTGTGAAAGAATAGAACAATTTAATACAAAGTATGGTCTCCTCTGCTATTCAGAACTTGTCGGCAACGATTATTCATTGAATTAATGAGACTGTTTATGTCATCTTGCGGTATTCACTCCCCCAATGGAATTGTAGCAAATCCTTCAGCTATTGGGTTGTTGTCGCTCCGTCCAAGTCCTTCTAAACACGTCTCTGGAGAGCATGTCCCATGCGTGCTCAATGGGGTTGAGATCTGGCGATTGTGCAGACCAGGGCAATATACCGGATGTTCTCCGTTGCAAAGTATTCACTGGTTCGCCGAGCTGTATGTGAACGCACATTGTCATGCATTAACCTGAATCGGAGCCAAAGACTATGCAGAAATGGGTAAACATAAGGTCTGAGAATATCCTGCGATAATTCCCACATTCATGTTTCCATTTACAAAAACGAGCTCAGTTCGCCTGTTCTTCATAATACCCGCCCATAACATAACTGTTGAGCCGCTGTATAGATGAACTTCCTGAACACACTGAGCCTTTCAGTATTTCCGGGCCGACGATACACTCGCACCCTTCTTGCATCAGGCTTAAACCCGAATCCACGAACTCATCGGAAAACATAATTTTATCCCATTGTTCCTCGGTTGCCATCTATCATTCTCTACACCATTGATATCGACAAGCGCGATTCCCGT